>DWOP01000064.1:0-12601 GCA_018251135.1 Cephise aelius
TTTTAGTTAATAGTTGTAGTAGATGCATGGATACCAAAGAAAACAGTATTATCATTATATAATATAATGATTAATATACATAAATATATAATAAGACTAAAATGTGTCATAAGGAGATGATTTTTCTGTTTTTCTTGTAGATATTTCGGATTAAAAATATAAGATGACGCGCACTTAACTAACTATGGCACATTGTGAAATAATTTTCTAAACGAAAACGATCTTTAAAAAGGCTTGCATTAAAATATAATGCGAAATATCAAGTATGCGTTCTTCAAAACTAAATTATTGGCTTATTAAATACAAATGTAACTTCTTTAATGACGATTAAAGGTTTTAGATTAGAACTTGCCGCGAATGATCGAATAATATTACTTTTGATAATTCTTGCAAAAGTATCTTTGTAATTTGAATTCTTATTAGTTTAGTGTTGCGGGAGCGATCATTTTATACCTACGTGTTCATTTCGTAAACGCACATTACGTGATTGTTATTATTGAGTTGTTAAAGTTGAAATTCGATTAAATTTTAAGACCTCCTGAGATGCAACAGCCATAAAATCCGACCTAAGAGGCGTTCAGACGTCAAAGTACCTACTGGGTGCGGTGATCTCCAAAATAGAATCATTTTCGGTACGTTGACGTTACATTCGGCTTTTGATGCAACCCTGGTAAAGGGCGTCGGATATTAATTTAAGCTCAACAAATTTAAACAAAATTTAGAACCCAGGTGAAGTTCACATAGGTATATTGAACCCGCATTGTACTTTATCATGTTCCGTAGATTACTTTCCGATATATACGAATCTCTTTAATATCTATGCTTATTGAATTTATAGTACCTGCTGATGTTAGGCTAGTTTCTACTCGATAATACTACAAAGTCAAAATCGATACAAAGATCAAAGAAGAAATCGCTACAAAATCGATTAAATACGACTGCTTATATTGATCTACTGGCATTACATCACGTGACATCTAGTTTTATTACGGTGATAATAGATGGCGCTGATAACTTAAAATTACAATTCAGAAAAAACAACTCAAAACTTACTTCGTTCTTTATATTTTCAGTCGTAAATTGGATACCGACAGATGACACATGTATTTATTTACATTTGTTATGGTTGTCCATTTTATCCATTGTAGCCATTTTATCGAATAGACTGTGCGCTCGCTTACCGCTCTTATAACGTAAAAAATATTCCAATACATTAAAGTATTATGGCCGCTGCGTGTGACTGACTCATCAACGCAGGACACTTACCTTTGTAATAGGTTTTATATACACGATTTATAGTAGACAAATAACAAGATAAAATGAAGCAGACTAGAAAAACCAAGGGCTGAGACAGGACTGAGGCAAACGCTCTCGAATTGAAATACCTCAGAGAAATGTTCCGATAAAAACTTCGTGAAGTTATGTGTAAGTAAAATGTACAAGAGTTCAAAACACTGATTCACGAGTATATTATGATTCACGAAAGTGCTGAGCTTTTACTGGAGAATTCGATCTTTTGTTTTTCTAACAGCTTCTACATAGAAAAGTGATACTCAAAGATGGCGGCTCTTCTATTGTATCCACTTAACTGTCAAGTGGCTCGTTTACCTTATCATTCGGTTTTAAAAAAGTGTATCTATACAAAGATTATAAAGCTGAACTGGAAACTGAGCTGATTTGTTTGTTTGAACGCGCTAAGCTCTGCAACTACCGTTTGGATTTAAATAACTATTTGTATACGAATGCCCCATTCATGAGAGAGGCTTCTGGCTGTATAACAATACGCTACAACTCTTTAAATTAAACGCTCTGGGTGAAACCGCGCTACCCAACTAGAAAACAAAAAAATGTCCATAAATCACTTAAAATAAAAACATCTAAATTCCAAATCAAATTTATAGAGTAATATAAATTACCGTTAAGTCATAATAAAATATGTATATGAAGTGCACCAGCAAGGATGATAATATTTATTCCTTGTAGTTAATCAAAAAAGTTGCAACGTTTCAGGTTGTCTGCGCAAACAGTCATTAATATTATAAGCAATATCTTTGAAGTCAGCTCGTTGACAAAGCAATGAGCATTAGACGTCCGTCATTACAGTCCACACTAGCTGATATGGTCTACTTCACATTCATCATTACTTGGCGATTCCTCAAACTGCTTTTTCTTTCTTTTGACATAAGATTCTAAATTAAGAATGAGTGTCAGTCTAACATACTTATATATACTACAGTAATTGTTAATATCAAACGTATAAACAACTTTCAAGGTAAAATTTAACTTTACAGCGAGAAACATAAGTAGATTATTTCGTGGTTTCGCTCCTTATACTAAGTTTCACAATATTCTACAATATGTTATTTTCTGTAAGTTCATCAATTTTGTAGTTGATTCAATTTTGTCCCACTAAATCCAGTCCCCGGACTAAATAGTTGTCGGAATATTGTCCAAACTTCTGCTAGACAGGACGAGGAAGTTTAAATGAAATTAATGCAATAATGCACGATGGGGGTTTAAAAAACATTTCTCCCTCTTGATTTTTGTCAATGTCATACAATATGTATGTCCAATTTTTTAAATATATTAACCTAACGATAAAATAGTCGTCAACACATCGACGCCTTTGAAAGAGATTTCTTTTACACCTTTCTTGTAGAGTCCAATGTCATAATATTTTCAATATTCTTGTTATATATTTATCATCATCACCATCATCATCAACCCTTTACTGTCCCACTGCTGGGTCTCCTCTCAGAATGAGAAGGATCGAGGCCTTAGTCTACCATGCTGGCCAAGTGCGGATTGGTAAACTTCACTTACCTTTGAAAACTTTTTTTATAAGAACTCTCGGGCATGCAGGTTTCCTCACGATGTTTTCCTTCACCGTTAAAGCTAGTGATCATTAATTTATAATATGCACATTATTCAGAAAAATCAGAGGTTGGCCTGGGGTTTGAACCCCGGACCACCGTTTTAGGGGCCGGAATCTTAACCACTGGTCTATCACTGCGTCATATAAATGTATAGTTACTCGTATTTTTATACGTAAAAATCGTTGATACTATAACTTTTCCTCATAAGGTACATATGATGAAGTGTTTAAGATTGTTATTAAAATGCACTAAATAACTAGCGAGTTCAGCCGGGAGTTCATCGACGAGCGAGCCTTGTGACTCATAAATAGCCGCGTACCTGTAACTTGTTGAAGCTTTGAGGAATGCGAAACATCCGTTCAAAGCTAGAAATATAAAGTACTTGGCCATTGTCATCAATTTCCTTTTGCAAATGTATGCTGTGAATCGCAAAAATACGATTACGCAACTTTGTCGTGACCTCACGTCGTCTCGGACTAGGCGGAAACGTCAAATGTTCGGCAATGGGTTCGTAGACTGGCTTTATCAACATCTTGACGTTCGTGGTGGCCTGGTACATGCGCCCACTGTTCCTCGCGTTATCAATGTCGCGTACGCCATTATAAACACTCTACTCCTCACGTAAAGACGATTGTAGCGTGCGATTACGATTGCTCGTGTGTCAACTGCGCCGCCGTCCGTAAGCAATAACATTCCACCGTGGCGTATACCTACTAACTTTGATATTTCGCCGGCGGTACAAAAATACGTAACCCCGCCGTCTTTTTGTGAAATCGAATAGGGCTGTTATGTGCCGAAAATTATCGGCTACATTTACAAGAATCAAACAATCCTATCAACGACACGAAGGTTATCCAAGAAAAAAATTTCAAATTCGATAGTCGATTTTCTCTAGCTGTTGCATGAATCCTTACACACGGAAGGTGAAGTGAGGTAACTAAGGTCTATGTCACTGCACTGCGAGATAGCCGGGTTGATAACCGATAACAGGAATATTATCGCTCTAATGTAAATCTCGCGGTTACAAAAACTCACAAATATTGCACAATCTAACGACTTTTGACTTCAAAGTAAAAGCTTACGTAAACGTTTGAAGTTATATTTTTAAGAAAACACATTAACCGATTTTTAATTCATAGCTAAAATGGAATGTCCATTCAATATTTTTTTTAGGATCGTAAAATAATAACGTGAAATTTTCTTCCTTTAAAAATTACGTGTATACATACGCAAGACGCTTGATTTTAGCAAGAAATAACATTTTATATTCCACTGTTCATTGTCTCATAAATTTTAAGGTAACGACGTTTTCCTGAATGAATCAATTCCATTCACAAAATTACCTAGTACAGAGGAGGCCGAATACTCACATCGAACACTAAGCAGAGATGCGATATTTATAAAACGACAACTGTTGTATTATTTATGAAATGTACGACCTCAATTTGTAGGAATCCAGTGCGTTAGACGCAACCGCGGATATCGTAGCTTCGATTGTTTAAAGAGTACCAGGCGTTTATAAGCTATCAGGAGCATACTAACTGGCCGAGAGCTCGGTGATTAGGAGCGTTTACCGTGAGAGTTGGCGACGGGCCAAGCGGGCCACGCCGGTGCGTTCACCCACGGGCGCACACCTCGTAAAGATAATTAACAACGATTGTTTTTATAAGTCACGCGAGGCGATATTCGACAATATTTTGACTGGTATCCCCGCTTTATTCGAGCGCGACGTGGCTTATCGCTCATTTCGTGATTCAGTGAAATGTCTCGGCGAAATTATTGGGCGCTCGACCCGCCTGTGCTTAACGTTTCGTCAACATAAATGTTGCTCAGTCACTGCTTCTCCTCGACCTTGGACTTTAATACACAAATAAATAATAATAAATCATGAAAGTTTGCGTGTCTGTCCAAAAATTTACCACAATATTTTCGAAAAAGATTATTACGCTTAGGGGTAATAAAATTAAAGTCATTTTAGAACTTTCGACTGTTGAATTCAATTTAAGATATAGTTTACATTATGACAAAGGACAGACAGCTTGGAGACATTTTGTTTTTGTTATGTCGTAGCTGACTCAACCAGATATTTATATAAAATTGGAGTTTCTTGAAAAGCTTACTTCGGGCCGGGAACGCGGACGAAAACTAGCTGCCAATGTGATAAATCTGCGGAGTGACTATTTGATATTTTGAAATATCTCTATCACAAGGCTGATTAATACGTTATATAAAGATTTCTTAACTTCGATCAACGTAGTCGACGTTTTTAATCGACGAAAAAACGGAAGAGGTTCTCAATTCGACACGTACATCTTTTTTTTTTATTTTTAACTACGCATAACTTTTTAAAGAGTGTACCAATTTTTAACAATATTTCTAACCCTAGGATTAGAAAAATAGGAAATAATTGCATATTCAATCACTGAAATGCGATATATGTGAATAACTCGTCGGTTTGATTTTTGTGTTACATTACTAATGCGTTATGATCTTGATTAATTACAAAAACGTTATGCCGTCTTAATACGCCGTTAAGACGGCATAACAATCAGTTTATAATTATTTATTTGTCATCTACACCCTATGCATATTATTGTTCATTCGTAAACATTTACTTGTCAACTGGCTAGTTTTCGGTACCGACTATTTTTCACTTGTCGTTAAAAGTGTTCTAGCATAATATATATAGCCTATAGCTTTCCTGTTGAATGTGCCTATATTATACAAAAAAAAATCAAATCCAACCTGTATGTAGTTCCAGAGATTAGCGCGTTTAAAACAAACTATCTCTCATGGTTCATTATATCAGTTTAGATAGGTCTAAGGATATGATGCTATAAGTCCTATTTTTGAATATTACTGAATTCAAATATATTCCCTAATAATTACCAGAAAAATACATTATAAACTTTGTACAGGACACATTGTTAGAAGTCTAGAACAGTCTGGACTCGGCCTTACCACGTACGTGGGGACAACGTGCATGAATTCACACCTGGCTGTAAGATGACAGAGAGCGTTGAACTATTACGTTTGGCACAAATCGTCATTTAACTTTTTAAATGTTATTTTTGTTCTGAAGACGTCTATATTTCCGAATGAAAACAAAGCGCTTGGTGGTTTCCGTCTGAAAATTCTTTTACACGTAAGAAATAAATTTGTTCCTTTTTATGCGGCCCTGGTATCTACGGAAATGTGGAAAAGTTACGTTGATTTTCATTGTACAACACGAAGTATTTAAAAAAATGTATAGTGTCGTACTAACATGTTGATGCTAGATTAGGATCACATCAGGACATTTAGGACTCACTACGGTTGAATGAAGTCTGTGTTGTAATTTTGATATTTTTAGGTTTTTGGTATTTTTGGCATTGCGATAAATACAATGGAAACAAACGAATCTGGGGTAAAAATCGGCTAAGTGCGTATCGGACTGCGAAGAGGCAGTAGTCAGGATAAACATTAAAATATCAGTAGCAGCTAAGTTTTTGTTATTTAATACCACTATGGAAGTCGAAGCTTTTCTATGGTCGCTTATTTCGTACTTTAAAATGTCCCATATCTCATAAACAACTAGACAAATCTCGGTTAAAAAAAAATTATCGGAAAGTTATGGAAAATAAATTTTCATCCCACGTTCAAACGTTAAATAGACATTTTTATTTGTCTTTAAAATTACATATCTCATTTTAAAAAAGTCACTTACTTCACACATATACTAATTTTAAGTCCAAATTTTCGTTTCTTGCCAATTGACTACAGAATCTTTAAAATGTGTCAGTGTAAAAAATAACAGATATAAAATTAAATTCAAGAAGTTACAGTTTAAGTTTTCGACACCAATTTCGTTAAGGTCACAAATTCTATGTAAATAAAAATGTCAAACACAAATCAAATCATACAGTAAAAATCTATATATTAGTTTAGAAACAGTTTGTTCGTGACAATTGAATTCGCGGATAAAATCAGCCTCCAGAATGTCTCACAAATGTTTGGCAACAATATCCTAAACTTTTGGTAACAATGTAGCAGAAAAAATAGTTTAAAATTTAATATCTATTTACTGGACAATACATCTACTAAATGAAATACTCTTTATTGGCACGTCATTATTTGAAAACAATTATTTCGATATTTACCGAACAATTTTGGCTTTTCATTCAGACCAAGAACGTGAAATTAACACTTATCAAGAATAATTCAATAACATTCAGAGTCCATTGTTTGAATTGTTATAATTTATTCGCCAGCAAAGTGGATTTGTGTCATTGTATTGCAATGAAATGTTTTAAATTTAATACAGAAATTTCAAGACTTCACCAATAACGTCACCATTCTTTCTAAACTCCACATAATAATCTGCCTTAATGTTTCCTTATTAGACTCCTGAAATCCTTATTACCATGTTTCAAGAATTAAGGAAAGATCTCAAGAGACGAATGTCCGAGCGGGGTTTAGTAATCAATATTAATAATCCTTCCTCGCCCAATTGACCCAGATACAAAACTTTGCATGCCAACATCGTCCAATATATTGCAAATTAGATGAGCTCAGACGTATGGATACACGTTATTTGTAGTGTCTATCTATTTTTGTAGTAGATTTGTCCGATGATTTAGGGTTCCGTACAGAAAGAACCCTTATTACTTCGTCTAAACCGATCTTCTGTCTGTCTGTGTATCTTACTATATCTATTGAGTCATATAACGTTCTTTATTAATTACTAAAGATTAAATATTTGATTTTATATATTTTTGTGTATTTATTATATCTTATATATTGTTATTGATACTTCCAAAATGTTAAAAACAGTTATAATGTAAGGTGAACTTAGATACACGTCGGTATCTGAAAGCAGAAAAGAGCACCATAAGTAGGTAGTGGTGGTGCTGCCACAGGGCAACACCTTTTTTGCCACCACCTAGAATCACCTCCTTTATCCGGTCACTGACTCTCCATGAGTTTGGTACAGAGAGCCAGAACGCAGAGTAAGGGCTTCTTATATGAATTTTAAGGGCTCAATAAATGTTACGACAACTTGACCCGAAAGTCGCTTGTTTCAAATAGCCAGGACTTTATTTTAGATAATCATAAGAAATGCGCTAGAAATTGAAAAGATTCTGGCGGGGTAATAAAAACAACTAGAATCTGTTACATTAATTGAATCTTAAGGGATTACACAAGAGGTAGCGATTACATTCAAGTAATATGTAGATTCTTTGGTACCGAGTCATCAGCATACGAGGAATCCTTGTCGGGTCACTGACTTATTAAATTATGATTTTGTCCGATTTTATCTCGAATCCGGTTAGTTTTGAGTCTAATACCTAAATTGCCTGTTCAAGTTGCTTCGCCTGCGAGTAGGTCACCTACGTGTACGGGCGTTAGGTAAACTTCAAATAACTAGTTTTGTCGCGAATGTACTGTAGATGTTTATCAGCGAAATATACGAGTACGACTGTGTCCCCCGATATGTCACGATTTTTATATTTGGATTTATATGGACATCGTAGACGAGACAGGAATGCGGCATTTCTTAGGGTTTCGTATAGAAAATAACCCTACTACTAACAAGACTACGCTATCCGTAGGTTCGTCTGTTCTGTATTCCTAAAGTGACCATATTACTGTTTTGAACGGGACTGTCCCTTCATTCGACCACATGTCCGCGTTGTCCACAAACAATGGTCAATATTCCCGTCAAATAGTCTCGTTTTCTGTAACCGCGCGAAAATTTAAAATACTGGAGCACGTCAGACATGCTCCAGTATTTTAAATTTTCATGAGCGCCAAGCGGTTCGAGACCTCGTCGTCTGTCGACCGATTGTAAATGCTCCGCCTATCTTTTTTATATTTGTCATAATATTTTTTTTACACGGTGCTTAATGTATACACAAAATAAAGGACATGTGACAAAAGTTTTGTTTATTTTCATTGTTAACCTGCCCAGTGGCGTATATAATATTAGGAGTCAAGGTCCACACAGATAATGTATGGATGTCCCGTTTTGAGTTAAAAAACAAAATGGTCAGCTTAAATACTCTGTATTTAGTTCCGTTGTCCGGTATTCAGATTCTTTTTACAAAATTAATATGAATCATGACTCTATGAATAATAAAAATAGCAAAAAAACAAAACAAAATTCTATTTCCCTTTCCCCCATGTACAAATTTTTTTAAGACTACAAATTATATTTTAACATGTCTGTGTGCTCATAAAAAAACTAAAAATATATTAATACTATTGGTGTAAGTACTACAACTAATACTGTACCTATATTGTTTATACGGTTATGTAAAACATAGTACTTATAACTTGTTAAAACACGTCAAAGTTCCCGAAGAAATGCCAAATACCTCAATACAAACGAGCAACGAAAAATTTAAACGCACTGCATAAATAACCCGTCTGACACTTACATTCAATAAAATTCGCGAACCACCAGATATCTTACGTACAACTTTACGAGCTATTAAATTAAATACTTCTTCACAATTCCGAATTAAATCTTGATTAACGCACTATAAATTATTTTAACACTCCTGGGAGCCTTTTAGTCCCGAACGAGAATTTAAAATTACAAATAAATCCGTCTACTAATCCACACTTTGGTAGTGTGGGATAGTGTAGTAGTATAGTGGGATAGTGTAGTCTAGATCCGTGGTTGTCAATGTGGTGTGAATAACCTAAATAATTGAATACGCGGTTTATAGGTGTCCATGGCTGGCAGTGACCACCATCAGGTGGATTACATACTTATTTGCTTTTACAATTAGTTATATAAAAATACGTGAAGTAACCTCATCCACACTTGGTCAGCGTAATGTCTATCTCTTCTAGGATTTAAGCTAAAGTTTTTTGGTCTAAATCCTAGAAGAGACTTGAGCCCAGTAGTGGGAAAGCAATGGCTTAATGGTTCAACGTATAATACAAAACTGATAGATGATGAAACATAATTTCAAAATAAATTAAATTAAACTTGCTTCTTACGACTTCGTTACGATCAAAATATTGATAAATGTTATTAATGATACTTAGATTAATCTGACCATTATCAATACTTGATATAGTAATAAAAAAAACCTTAAAAACTTGTCCAATTTATAATCGTGCCTAAATTAGAAATATATTGCCATGATATGACCATGTCAAAAGCATGACAAAAGCATATATTAATCATCGATAAAAACATCGCGAGAATCCGGTCGAACTAACCTTGATATCGTCAAACAAGTATTAGATAATAGTGTATTAAAATATGTCACAAAATATCTCTTAAATATTCACACGTAACGGTCAAGAACGGCGCGCGCGCAGCCCTGAACTACGCCCACCAAAATCCTCATCGAAAGCTATGACGTCACCACAACTATAAATAAATCGTAGGTAAAAATATATTTTTTTTAAGTAATTAAACACATAATTGTGACTAAGTTGTCAGTTTAGATATTTTTTCACTTGTTGCCAACAGATGGCGTTAGTAGTTTACTTTGTAACTACTGTACTTGTTTGTAGTTAACAGCATGTATTGAAAACAAAACCTTAACTTAGTTTTACAAACAAACCTTTATGCTTTGACAATTAAAGTACGCCCCTTTTTTGACTGACTGACTGAAAGTATACATAAACTTAAATCAAAATCGACTGAACTGTGGCTGTGTACCAGATGCGAATCCTACTTTGGCTGTAGATTTAGTCGGGCTGCAATTATTTCTAAGTCGCATGTGGCAGCTGTTTCCATAAAAAAGCGAAACCACTGACAAAAGCATACAAGAAATTGCCTACAAAGACCACGTCCTTGTCGCCTTATCACGCTCATCAAATACCCCAGTTCAGATCTGAAGACTTCCAAACACAATCTTCTTAATATATTAAAAACAAATAGTCAGTATCAATTGACAAGTTGTTTATATGTTTATTTAATTAACTGTTAATATTGTATTAATGTATGTATGAAGCAATGATAGCTCAGTGATTATGTTCCGGCCTCTCACATTGGGTTCAAACCCTAGGCCTCGCACCTCTGATTTGTCTAAATTACGTGCGTATTTTACATTCATTACCACTAGACTAACAGTAAAGAAAACCATCGTGAAGAAACCTACATGCCTAATAGTTCTTAGAAAAAAAGTTTTCAAAGGTGTGTGAAGTTTACCAATCCGCACTTGGCCAGCGTGATGGACTAAGGTCTAGATCCTCCTCATTCTGTGAGACCCTTGCCTAGCAGTGGGACAGTAAAGGCTTATTTTTTATTACCGCCGGAGGTTTTACACCTCCTAGCGGATTTTCATAATTTGAAATTGAGTCCTCGCTATTTGATACGGGCGACTCAATTCGGGTCAAGTTGTTCTAAACTTTATTGAGCCCTTAAGATTCATATTAGAAACAGTAAGGGCGGAAAATGCTCATAATATCCTCTGCACCAAAACCCATAAGGAGTTTGTGACTGGAGAAAAGGGGAGATAGTGAAGCATCAACCCTTCATGCTTATTGTGTATCGAATAGCATGTATTCGCATACGTTTTAGTATTTGATTTTGTGTTATTTTAATTTAGTCGTATTATCTCATTAGTATGAAATAAATAAATAAAAATAAGGAGTTATTTTATTATGTTTCTGTATTTTGCATACAACCACATGAGGTTAACAAATAATATTTCATTTTAACTAACTGACTTCATTTTATTTTCACCTAATAGACGAGGAATTAACTTCATTCATTTTCATAGATGAAACCTCAATTAACATACTCACCTTACGCTTCTTTTTAAATTATGGTCTAATTTTTATTCAGAATAAATTCTTGCAAAACCTCCTTGAACCCGATCCTATATCTTCTGCAAATTTATTAAACTAATACGACACTCGAATGAATTTACTTATAATTCTTAAAAAAACGTATCTAACTTGATTATGTTTATCTTAAAAGATCAGCATGGTATCTTCGTCACACTTGGATCCGAAATAGATGTTATCGTATTTAAGCTCAGCTTCGAACATTTCCATGGAAGAAATCCCATATCTTTTCCGAAGTGTTCACTCTTAACTCGGTATGACGGGCGATATCTTATACCAACTGGCAAGGAACGTTTATATACAAACCGTTATCATATTAGGAATGTTGTGTCTTAACACAGAGCTCTTATCCAACCCACTAAGGGCATGTATAATTAAAATAAAGAACAATTTAGTTCATCATATATTAGTAAACGTCAATCAATTAAATTACATTACAATAATATTCATAATACGTCAGAGTCAATAATAATGAATAAAAAATATATATTAATATTAAAATCTGAGTTTAGAAAATGTCGGATATTATATCATGATAGAGTAGATAATATTAGATTAGAAGGAACATTTGTCCTAACTGAATCTGAACTGAATGTTATAGGAATGGTTGTAAACGGCCCTCGTCAAACATATTCCCAGGCGCCGTTCGGCAGTTTTTGTACTGTCGACCTTCGGCTGTTGGCCATCGATTTAATACTAATACGAGTTCACTCGTAATAAATTAACAACTCCGCCCATATTCAGGTAGTTCTCTCCGCCATTCGTTATCTGTGCCAATCAATCTTTCAACTCTTTAATGGTTTTATTCACGTATCTTAATCACATCACTCTTGTTTGTTTTATTTTGTTAATATGGCTAATTATTATAATATATTTGTAACTGATTTGGAGGCATCTTCATGTGCAAATTATGAAATGTATGTGTTCCT
>DWOP01000065.1:0-12585 GCA_018251135.1 Cephise aelius
TACAATAATTATAAAACATAAAAGGTAGAATATTTAATTTAAAGCTTTTAACAAATTATTCTTAAATTCTTTTAATTGGTTCGAGAATATGTCTATAGTAGAAGAATGAGGCTTTATACACACATTATCATGGTAGCATTTTCAGATCTTGTACTAATTTGTACAATTAACTTTAACTTATTAACTTAGCGATCTTAGTTTAGCTATGGTAGCGCCCTGGATGGTTTAGATTTACAAATCAACCCGGCAAATGGCGCTCTAATCATTTGAAATATCATACAGGACAGTTAGACGGAACGAAGTTCGTCGGGTCAGCTAATATTGCATATAAAGAAAGATACTATGTTACGTTCAAAGAAAGCTCACCTGCAGTCTCAACTCATCCTCCATCAGTGCGAATTTCTGCCTGAGAGTTGCTGCAGACACAAGCCTGTGTCGGTTTGTTACACCATCCCGCCTCTGCACCACCTATGTACATCACAAATTGATGACACTTCCAGTCACATGTTTGTTGATTTCTGCTCATTTCTGATTAAACCATTTCATGGAGAATTTACCACAAATATTTTTATTATCATATTATAAAAGTAATTAACGTACGCGTGTTTTATAAAATAGTTATTATGATACCTGCTATCCATTACTTGTTGTGATATTTTTGAATATTAAATTTTAAAAGAAATTGTTTATTTTAAGTGCATAAATGATATTTCGAGCCCCCTAAACCAAATCAACTATCTAGGAAAAAACGTGTCACGTGTCATTTTATAATACCACCTAAACAATTCTTTATATACGTTGAAGAAGAATTAAAATTGTTTAAAAAGTATTCAAGGTCTATAAGACTGATAAGATCTAATGCCTCGACTCTGCCTGACGATAAAATCTGATGTCTCGAATACTTGAGCTTCAATTGTTAAAATTTCACGTAAATTTCTCTCTTAAAATTATTCCTAAAACATAATGACACAGTACTTTAATATTTCGTATGATGGTAATCGATGGAAATGAAAGTACGGTTTAGAATAGAAGCAAAAAGCTTTTAATTTAAAGACCAGTTAAGCCCAAACTCAATAATAAATATTAAAACGATGAAGACAAACAAAAGCTAACGCAATTTAATATTGCAATGATTACAAAGCTTAACATAGGTAACTGTTTAAAAATCTACGTTTAAAATGTTAATTTAAATTTTATCCACCATTACTTATTTTGATTTAATTTAGATTATTTTATTGTTTTTATTAATCCTTAAGACTAATGACGACCAGAATATATTTTAATGATACATGCAGAACGATGCAACATTATACCCGAGACGATGGAAAAAAATTGACTGAATTAGTTCCATTGAACATGCAAAAATTAAAGAATCACTTGACAAACAATTTAACTAATGAAATCGGAAGAAAATTTAAAGCTTGTTTTAACAAAATTCGTAATAATTCAGTAACGCAACATGTGATAATAAGAAAATTAAAAATAGACACTAGTTTACGACGGGACGAAACACTTACTATAAGAATTAATACACAATTAATACAAGTTTTCTTCGTTACAAGTGAAGGTGCCATAATTTTATGTAGAAGCGACATAATATAAACTTTTATATTGTGCTACATTCACGGCTTCGTATAGTATTTTACTAATTTTGGAGGCATTTTGTATAATAGTTATTAAAAACTCGTTAATCGCTACTAAATTAATCATAAACATGTTAGAGGAAAATTTTTAAGACATTAATATTTTTTTAAGAATTTGAAATAAGACTTCTTTTTGTGGGTTATAAGTAAAAAAAAAATTCAATTACAGTAATGTCGCAACTATTAATTGTATTATCGGCGGACCAACACCAAAACGAGGAGAAAGCAGACAAAATAAATCGAGGCGTGCGGGTCTACATAAGAGGCGTTCTAAGATTGAGGGGTCAGCGTCATTCTACGATATGATCACCTGATGGTAGGCCTTATCGTCGCAATCTGACGCGTCAATATCATAAGGGCAACGCGGCGAATCATCTTGAGACTCGACAATGTAATCTTTTTTCGATTCGACGTCAAACATCTTATCGAATATCCTTTGCGCCTCCATATCGGGACTGTATCGATCTGGGATCGCATCCTGAAGTTGCAAAATGTGTTATAGACGAATCACGCACTCGTATTTTTGTATGGAACCAATAAGCAATTATTTTTATATCCAATAATTCTGTATAAAATTATTATAAATATACCTTAACACAAGAATACCAATAAACGAGCGTTATAAGATTACACAATAAAATTAAAATGAAGAATAATACTTACAAGTACAGTTCGGTCCATTTCAGTTCGTACGGTCTCTTCGTAAGAATAATCTTGAGGGACATTCCAAGGTTCCGGTTCCGGCTCTGGTTCTGGTTCTAGTTCCTCTGGACTGGAATCTCGCTCCGGTTTAACTTCCTCTGGATCTCGGGCTGGCCACGGAGAGCGTGGCGCATTCGTATCGATTAAATCCGGCGGTGAGGTCGCTGGCGCTGGTGATGCAGCACTGTCGGGAGTCTGTGCACTTGTAGCGGCAGTAAGGTTAAAAGCTTGCAAATTGTGGAATGCTGCTGTTGGCAATCGAACATGGCGGACACCCGGGCGAGCTAGCATAGGTTTCAACCCCGCTGGACCGATTAAACGTTGTAATAGAAGAGCATTACCTCCACTTTCTCCACCGCTCACCGTAAGTATTTTTGGACCGCGATTCGTTACAATAGCAATCTGTTGACCACTTTTAACCATCGACACAGGAAGGATATAATTGGCTGGCATAAGAACAGCCGTCGCCGGTTTTCCGGGTGCACCTCGAGTAACAGCAAGCGTGGGACCATCGGTTACTAGCACATTTCGTGGCACTTGTGGTCGTGGTTGTGTTACAGGTGGATCTTGGTCAAACGTTAGTTTTTTGGCCACTTTTCGCGGACTGCCTTGAGGAGAATGTGTTTCAAGACATGTTTCACTGCAATCTCCTTGGGAAGTTCCACAACTGCTATCTTCAGATCCCATTGTTCGGCAGTTATCATCTATAGGACTCGAATCGCGTCCACTGCGGCGTGAACCACTTGAACTCTTCTTGCGTTTTGATCCACCCGAGGGGGTTGACGATGCCTGTAAGTTCGTTCTTCTACGAGGTGCCGGTTTGTCTTTATCGGGGGAATTTTCTACCTGCTCCTTATATTCTGCCAAAATGTAAAGTATCCTTTGTGTAGTTTGTTCATCTTCCATAGGTTTTTGATTCGAAGGCTTTGGAGGCACGGTATTGATTTTAAATTGCGGATGATGTGGTTTTGGTCTTGACTTCGATTTTGAACTTACTTTTATTGGTTTATGATGGCTTTGTGAAGTGGTCTCGTTTGCTGTATCCGAAGTCACGGTATGCGGTACATGTGACGACGAAGTCGGTGATTCCACAATACCTGACGAGTCTGGTGATCGTGCATATGAAGTCGTTGCTGCTGCTGATGATGATGATGATGGTGATGATGATGATACAACAGTTGACTTCCTATTTACATATGCCACATTTACTGGCTGGTTATTCCCGATAGAATAGAGCACTTGTTGCGTTGTTTCTGGAGGCGTAGAACTTGATGCATTATCAGTTGTGTCAGTTGACGGAGTGTGCGACTTTGGGAATTCACTGGAGGGAGTACCGTTAGGTTGTACAGTGCTTCTTTCTTTTACTTGTTCAAGAACCATATCAAACTCTCGGAGTTGCTCAAGAGTAGATGAACTCATTTGAGATTCAGGAGACGCTTGGTTTTCAGCACCAACCTTCACTTCTCGACTAGTTTGCGTCTGAGGAAGTCTTATTGCCTGCTGTCCAAGAGTAGGAGCAGCAGTAAGAACTAATTGTTGATATACAGGTTGATTCGCACCACCTATAACATTTCGTTGTATCTGGAAGAACGACGGCCGAACAACTCTTCCTCCAGAGACCATTTGTGCATTTTTACTTAACATCGGCAACTTAATACGCATTTGCGTCAACATTGGCGGAGGTTGTGAATTTTGACCGGATTCATTTGAAACACCCGCGGAATTATTACCTTCATCTGCCGGAATTTCAATATTTGAACCAGCTGGACTTTGTGGAACAATTTTAATAATAGATGGCTCTATTTCACTCCGGCTTCCAAATTTAATATCAGGTTTTTGTTTTTGAACAGCATCGTCTGTCCGGTCTGTATTAGGGACAGTTATTAAATTTATGGTTTGACCACCGCCTAAATTCACCGGGATTTGGCGAGTATATATTACTCCACCATGCATAGTCTGGATGTTCATAGGTGTTATGGCTTGTTTTATTTGTTGAACAAGGTTTTGTTGTGCTTGCGATGTTTGATTAGCTGATTTTCGCAACAATAAAGGTGGACTGCCAATTTGACGAATATTTTCAGCAATTTGTAAAGAATGATCGGCAGACTGACAATCATTATTTACTATGTTTGTTTCCACGGATCGTATGTGTGCGTCATTCTCATCAATTTCATTAGGTTTCTGACTATCTTCCTGAAATACAGGCTTACCAAAAGCCTGGTTAAACTTTGGAAGGCTTGTAGATTTTTCTACATTAAGTTTACTAGAATTTTGTATAAATTTTGCATAATTTTCTTCATATACCGAGCGAGACTTAATTTCTTGAGGTATAATAGGATCCTTCGCGGAAGGCTCTCTGTTGATAATATTCTGATCTTGAGCCTCTGGTTTTGCTGGTACTGACTGATTTGTCTCAATTGGATGCAATCTCAAAACCATGCTTCTCTGGTGGGTATTTAATTGAATTCCCTTAGTATCTGTAGATTTACAAACAAATTGTACCATTTTTTGCTCATTTGACCCTGGAACGTTTGTGAGATTCGTCAAAAGATTTACCCTCTTAAGTAATTGAGTGGTATTATTTGACTTCTGATTCGCAGTATTAACAATGTGTAAAAGTTGACTGGCCCCTTGTGATAAGCCTGCGTCCACTAATGATAAACTGTTATAAGAGTTCGTATTGTGTACTGGTGAACCAGTGGAAGTCGAGGTTGTCGGACCACTTTTACTTTGTACTATGTGCAAAACTGGAGTCTGGTTAGGAGCATTAATCACCGATTGTTGCGTATTGTCGGACAATGTAAGGTGATTTAAAGAAGCATTTTTACCATGGACAATATGTAAAATTTGAGAAGCAACTGACACTTGAGGATTATTTTCAGTCTCACTCGACTGATTCAAAGATTGGGGTAAAATCTGTGCTAAAGCCTGTTGAAGAGCCAAAGCAGTTATCGTAGATCTTTGATAATTATTATCCTCGGTGTTCGAACATACACCACGAGAGAGACTATTAGACAAGTCCATAGCTGTATCTGTTACAGACTCTGGGGTGGTTGTAATACCAGCAGCGTTCATAGCATGAGCAAGTTGATCAGGTTTTTCATGCAAGCCATTTTGTTGATGTTGTTGCTGAAGCTGATATGAATCGGAAAGTTGATTATTATCTATATCATCGCGTAATGGCTCAAACACTATTTTCACATCGGGCTCTGTCTTTATCGGTACTTTGATTTCATTTTCATCAAACATAAATTCACTATTGGTATTTTTCTCAGACTGATAAGCCGTGTAATCTTTATCATAACTACTTTGTTCGTCCACGTTTTCGGGCACATCGTCTAGTACTTCAATTTTTACCTCCGTTTCTATAGTTATGTTATCATTATTACTTTGCGGTGAATTAGAAACTTGGGATCCTGATATAAGTGCTTGATGTTGTTCATAGTCCGACATTAAAGGTAACGATATATCAGCCGTTGTTAACTCTGTGTATTCAGTCTTGATAGCAGGTTGAACGTCATCATGTGTAGCATTTTCTACTGAACATTGTGCAGGACTAGCATCAGAAACTTGAGTGACGCGAGGATCACATGTGACAGGATTTTGAGCCGCAGTGCTTACAGGCAATTGGCCTACTTGAACAACCTGAACTATACTTTCTGTAAATGGAGGTTCAAAAAAGTTTGAAGTGCCCAGATCACAAAGGATATCTATCATATTATCGCAGAATTGGTTCGTCTGTGACTGAACTTTATCCGATTTAAAATTATTTTTAATCCAACTATAATTTAATTTGGCTGTAGTTTCTCTGAAAAATGATCGAACTTTATTTCGAAGCTTTATGTATGAATAACATTTATCCAACTTTTGTAAATCATCATATCTTGAAGGCAACATGCCTTGAATGTCGCAAGTATTGTTATCTACGGACAGTAAAAACGGCTGAGATTGTTTTACGTCCGACAGAGTCACAGCCGAAAATTTTATACTTTCTCCACCATCTTTTAAATTTTGATTGACTCTGCCGGACCCCTCACCAAAACCCATACTGAAATTTGTTTCATTAATTTCATCAGACACACATTCTTCTTCGTCAAAAATAGCTGAAATTTCTTCAGCTAAAGTTTGTCTCGTCGGATCTGACAATTTTATTGGCAGTTTATCCACAAATAAATTTGTATCAATGTCCGTCATTTTTATCGTGGGTAAATGGGACTGTTTTATAGGCCAATCTGCTAACATCTTATGTACATCCTCTATTTGAATTAAATGATAGTCTTTGGAGTATGAAAATTTTATCGAACTGCAATAATTATACAATTTTTGAAACTCTTTACTATAAGCACAACCACACATAGCAGTCACAGTTATTTTAGGGTGATCAATGTTTTTTCCTTTCCGATACTTTTTCTGGTTCATTTTACTGTCTAGACATTCAATCTTCCGTTTCAAGCATTTTCTTGCTTTATCGGTTGAATTTTTTGAAAAGTAATTCAGTTTGAAACTAGTTTTTGAATAAGTGAATTTTGGTTTTATGACAAAAAGATCTACTTCTTCAACTACATTGGTGGTTATTTGATCTTGATTATGATAAATATTTGGTTTCATCTTATCCTCAACAAGTCCATTGTTGTCATTGTCTATCGTGTTATATGGACCTAACATCTCAGCATCTAATATTGGAAATACATAACAAGTGCCGACTATAGGATCTTCTATAATAGATCCTTTAAGTACAATATTAGAATCATTTTCGTATAAAAGTGTAATATTTTTAGGAGGTAGGGCCTTACTAAATTCAGTGTTGATTTGGTCATTTTTATCGCAATTTTCTTCATCAGTTATAAATTTACTTTCACTGTGACGTATCCTATTATTTTCGAAGTCCAATACTATCTGTTTTTCTATATCACTAGTTGTATTATGCTCTTCAATATCCAAATTCATGTTGATTTCACACAAATTTTCTTGGCAGTAGTTTTGTACTGAACCTGTTTCGTCATTATCTTTGCACACATTAGTGATACAATTTTTTGACTGCATATTACATGCGGTATGAGAATTGTTATAGCAACTTATAATCACAGGTACTGTATTTTCCTTTGACACAGAGATATCTTTATTTTTCTTTAACTCATCTTCCAGTTTTTGTTTATCTTCAGTTATTTTATTTTCTTCACAATCTAAATTCTTAGTGGTTTCTATAATTTTTTTTATGCAATTGCTTTGTGTTGAAATTGTATTAACACTGCCGATGCAGTCCTCGATTATACAATTTTTAGTGTCCAAATTATAAGTGTTATCGCTAGTCTTATGGGAATCCATTATCTCAGTTACAGTTTTATTATCAATACACTCAAGTAAATCATTACTTTTAGTAGAATCTGTTTGTAGAGATATTTGTGTATTTGCAGCAAGAATCTCATGTTCTTCAGTATTCAAATTCTTAGTGGTTCCGTTAAAATTTTCTTTACAGTCATGTTTTGTTGAAACTATTATATCATTTACAATGCACTCCTTGGTGAAATCATTTTTAGATTGCACATTGCAAGTAATGTCGCTGCTCTCTTTGCAATTTATGGAAACATTTGGCCTAGGGTCAATCAAATTAGTTTTATTAGAATCTATTTCCAGGTGCTTCTGTTCTTCTGCGTTACTACTACTAGAAATTTTACGTAATTCTTCGTCCAGATTCATATAGAACTGTTCGGAATATGCAACAAAATTTTCTAGTCCTACAATTGTACTATCGAGGTCATTGCTTTTATTATTCATACAATAAGTAGAAAACGTAGTACAATTCTTATTCTTTTCATAATTTGCTATTTCGGTTATGTTGTGACTTTTACAGACGTCTAAATCAGTACTTTGAATTTCCGGAAATTCTTGTTTTTTCATACTTCGACAAATTGTACGTTCTCCAACAAACGGACCGCATTTCTGTGTTATAATTGTGTCATCCTTGGTTATATAATTATTACACTGTATGTTAAAGATATTAGTAATGTCTTCGTTCTCTTTTTCTGGAGATTTTTGAATTAACATTATATCCTCTGTAATGTTACAACCACTAGATTGTATATCACAGGTATTGTCCTCGCGTTTAAAGTTACTGACATTGTCGTTTATGGAAATAATTTCACAAGAACGACGTAAATCCTTATTTATGTTACTGTTTCCCAGTTTATGTTTTTCATCCGAATTAACACTAACCTCGTTAGCATATTCTACGCATTCAGAATCTGTGGTAGAGGATTTTTTATACTCCGCAATTATTTTTGTAGTTTCTCTCACAAATTCTATTTTATCAATTAAAGATTTTTCATTAACATAATTCTGCTTGTTAATATCAGACTTGTTGAAAATTGAAGACTCAGCCACAACCGTCACAGAAACTTCAATAGGATTTATATCCTTAGATATGGTTTTATCAACTTCTTTTGCTTCGATGCCATTAACAGCAGTATATTGTTGAGCGCTTGATATTGCACCAAGGGTCTCGGTACTGAAAGTATCTTTATTTGAAGCAAAAACAGGCACTATGCTTTGTTCTAAAGATTCTGATTCTGGTTCTAATTGTGTACCCAAGGCAACTTTATTGAACGGTAAGGAAATTATATTATTTACAACTCCGTTATCATTTACTTGTTTGCAATTTAAAATATTTGTTTCCATATCTTCACTGGACGAATTGTCTTGGTAGGTCGTTAATATTGTTTGGTCCGACTCCACAAAAGACTTGTCTGAAGGTACGATGATATTATCCTTTTTAGACTTTTCAAAGCTTATAGCCATATCGCTGTCATTATGCCTACTATTTTTGGAAAATTCTAGGCAGCTGATAAGTGGAGATGAACTATTCTCGCCTTCTGTATTTTTTCCTTGAGGTATCCGTGAATCGTCACTATTTGGCAATTTATTTTGCTGTGAATCTAATACTTCATTATACAACTCGGGCTCTTTTAAGATTTCACTAGATTTCCCTAAGTTTTGTGTAATACCTTCAAGATTTACGCCATATTGCGAAATTTTACATAAATGATCGTCTTGAACTGTTATTGATTTTTCATTGTGTTCAGAAGAAATAGCTCGGTCCACAATATATGTTTCTATATCTTTAGGTTCATTTGTTAACCCGTCATTATTAAAGTTGCCAGATGGGTGGAGTACATCTTGATTACTAGAAATTGTCGAACAGATATGATTTTCAACATTGTCTCGAATCGAACACGTATACTTTTGTTTATTTAAATGTAAATCAACTGTACTCAATGAATATATTTGGGCATTTTTGTCGTATTGCGTATTTTCCTTTTCAATATTCAAGTCGATAGTTATATCATCATACGTAATTTTATCTGAATCGTCAATCAACTGAACTCCTAAAACTTTCCTACTTCGTATATCTTGTACATTTCCATTTTTAATCTCGGTAACTTCTACTGTTTCGCAATTTATTTGTTTATTCAAGCTTTCCAAATGAGGATTTCGATTTAAAACTTGATTACTAAATATCATTTTCTCATCATTGTTATAGCTCTTTGAATTAGAAGTTGAAGATTTTATACCAGAATTCTGATTTAAATTCTGATTTGATATATTAACAGTTGTTTCATTTGAACAATGAAATTCATCGTTCAATTTCAGTATTTTTATATCAAATGACGTAAAGTCTGGTGGATTTAATTTCCTTTTAAGATTATTATTATCCAAGGGGCAATGTATATTTTTTGATTTTCCCGGTTTATTACAATTTATATTCTTGAAGGCAGTAGAATTTTCTAAAGAATTTAAAGTTAATTTAAGAAGACTGGGCACCTTATAGGCAACATGTGTACCTAACAACAATTCTGTTTTCGTATTGTCAGTCAGGCATTCGGTAAGATCACTCCCGTAGTCCGTTGAATTGTCATCAAGTGTAGCATAACTTTCACGTATCTGCTTCTTTAAATAATTAAAATCTAATTTTGTCATATACCAATCTGAATGACAAATTTCTAAACTTTCATTTTTACTATCCTTACTACAGAAAGCTTCATGCTTGTCCGAAATTATTCTACCGTTTATATTACAACCTTTTGACCTCATCGACTTTACAGACTTGTCGGCGAAACTGAGTTCATTTAGAATTGAAAATGAATCACTGCGTTGCAGAATACAATGTGATTTATTATTTTCCATAACACACGTAGTTATAGTTTCGTTCAAATTAAGTTCCGTAGATTTGTCAAAACTATCACTCTGAAATTCAGGTATAACTTTTGTCGTAGACTTTTCTTGCATTAGATGGTCACATCTTTCTAAAGAAACAAAACAAGCTTTACTATTTTTTAGAAGCTGATACTTCTTTACTAAATCGTCACATTTTTTTATTTTAAGATGACATTCTTTGGATAATGTTTCATTGTCTTTTAATCTCGATGCATTTTTGCATTCACTTTCAATGTTATGTACAATACTTTGCGTAGGGTGAGTACTCCAATTCGTAGTCTTATCAATACACTGATCTTCCGGCGCTACCCTTTCGATGATATGCTGGTTATTTACTAACGCATCATCAACATTATTTATTGATGTATCACTAATGTTCACAGTCTCCTCCTTCATATCAACACACAAGTCTTTTAATAATGTTTCTTTTAATTCCTTAAGGTCCATTTCAATTTTTTCAGACATATTTAAATGTTGCTTACCCGCGTGTACAGTTTTATTAGTGTCCAAGGAATCATTTGAGGAGTCATCAATTTCTATAACCTGTAAATTATTACCTATAGACACATTTATTTCCTGCGACTTATTCTCTTTCACTAACATCGATTCGCTAATATGTGTATCCGATATATTGTTATCGTCCACGATGTTACTTCCTTCCAACTCTGAAGAAGATTTGTTTAAAGGTATTTTACATCTTTGTAATTTCACAAAACATTTTTGGGAAAGAATATTTTGATGTTTATTGAAAATATTTTCTTTCATCGTACATGTTTTATAATTTCCAAATTCTGTGTTGAACTCTTGTGACGCGAGATCTTCTTCGTCATCACTTATCAAATTAATAGTTTCAAGATGTTTCTTCTGTGGATAGACTACCTGTGTTCTTATATTATTATCAGCTGTAGAACCAATCTGTTGAATGTTTAAAATGCACCTTGCGTCGCTAGGTATGTTGTTCATCAGAACAGCCCTTATTGACGGATCTTTAAATAATGAGTCAATATCGACATGTAGCTTCCCCGAAACGGTAGCTTTGAAATTATTGCCGTTTGATAATTTAATACTAATACACCTTTTCAACGGATCGTCACCCGGGTTCCTTGGTAACTCTGCGATCTTAATGTAGTCTTTGTAGGATTCAGGTACATCATTTTTATCTAATACATTATGCGATGATTTTTTTCTATGTCTTCTTGCTAATTTCGATTTTTTGCCGTCGCTATCTCTTGGAGTAATATCATTACACTGCTTCATAGCCTTGGAAGATTCAGTTTCTACTGGCTGTTTTTGAACATTCTCAGTTTCATTATTTTCGATTTCTTTTATTCGGTCATTGTTTAAAATATTAATGTTTTCAAGTATCTGAGGTCTATCATCACCAACGTCTTTTCCTAAACTATGATCATTTATTTTTTCTGACAGTAAGTTGACATCAGGAGTAACGATACCAATATTACTTGTTTTCATTATGTTAGATTTAAAATTTTCTAAGTTGTTTGGCAATGTTTGTTTTTCATGTGTAGTTCCGTTATTAATTATTACGTTGTCCTTGCAGGGTCTTATGCCATTCCATGTACTTTTATTATTTAAAATAGAACATTGATTACTGGCACTGCTAGCAGTTTTATTTTGAATTTGATTATTCATTTTATTTCCTGTTGTTACATTACTCTCCATGTTCTCTTTTTGTTTTGTATGTACGGTGTCGTTTTGAATATTACAAGTTTTTATTTTATCATTTAAAGAAGCGCTCTTTTTGCATATAATTGATCCCAAAAGTTGTTCTTCCACATCAACATTGAATTTCAAAGCAGATATAGTACTCTCTGGCAAATTTCGGTTATCTTTCAATCCACTTTCGTTTATCCGTTGCTTAATTTTCGTTTTTCGTTTTCTCCTACTCGACAAAAGTTTTGTTATAGTATTTAACTTTTGTTTCTTATTTATTTTGTTATGTTTTTTTACTTTTTGTTTGCCCGGGGCTTTAACACAATCTTTGTTAAATGTGTTTGTTTTATGCGACGAC
>DWOP01000066.1:0-12584 GCA_018251135.1 Cephise aelius
CTTATTGGCTGTCTGGAAGAAATTGCTGCTTTAGCAATAAGACCACTTTTTGTCAGTGTGGTGTATAATAAAAAGTTTATCTATCTGTCTATCTAAATGTATTACAATCGTATCTGCGACAAATTCTCCTTTTAATTCTATAAAAAAATGTATATATATTTATACATTTACTTATTTTTGAAGAGATGTGTGTTATGGAATGTCCTTTGCTACCTTTCCATAAACGAAATACTTTTACAAAGTGGTAGCATATTGGACATTAAAAATAATTCTGTAAAAAATCTTCTATGAATTAAATATGTTGAGTTTGCTTACTTCAGTTACTTATGCAGCAATATATTATCTACTTATTTTAGGATTGATATCCATGGTTACCAAATTCCATTGTTTGTCAGAGGGACTGCCTCCTACGTATATTATTTCTGTTAAAGTATTTGTCAGCAATCCTACTTATATACGCGTAGTGGGAATGTCGTCCTGATTGACGTAGGTTATTGTTCGGTCCGTAAACTGCATTGAACCTTATAATGTAAGGTTGCCTGTACATCCATTATCTATTATAATTGAATGCTAAACATAACTAATAGTAAAACTAGCGGGCCAAGTTCCATTCACCTGAGGGCAGGCATTGCGTAATTAGCGGTTCGGGTGGCCACGTGGTGTCCGGGCTCACCACCTACCCCGGGTCGCGGCGAGGTCAGTCTAGGCCGTTCAACGCGCGGCTGTGTGTCACTGGCGGGTAACGACCCCGCTGTTCCCTCGGCCACCCGCACTTGTGTGATTTCATCGCTTCGCTCCGATCCGTTAATACAATGCTATAAAATGTGACGTTTCCTCGTTTGAGTAATGGCGGCGAAGGCCTTTGATTTTCGCCGGTCATCATTTTGAGGCATTTTTGTGTAAGACTTCTGTAGGTGATACGACTTATTTCTTACTTTCGTGTTAAGTTTGCCTTCCTGGATTTATTTATGATACTTAGCTAGTATTTATAATTGCATTATACAATGCTTTTATACTAAAAAGTGGCCATATTCATTAATTCATAGTGTCTATTTCTTGCTAAGTGTAACCTGAACTTTTTAAAGCTAGTAATAGGCATGCTTCTTCCATAATTATCAACTCAGTAACGGTTAGTATATGGATGGATCTCAAGAGTATTTTCCCGTGGGTACATGGCAAATTTGAGTGAATCTAAAAGCAGTGATAGCCCAGCGATTAAGATTCTGGTCTTTGAAAAGGGAATCCGGGGTTTAAACTTCCCGGTAACTTTGCTATTTCTGAGTTATGTGCGAATTATAGATTAATGATCACTAGCTTTAACGGTGAAAGAAAACATCGTGAAAAAAGCTGCATGGCTGAGAGTTTTTATAAAAAAAAGTCCTAAAAATATGTTAAGTCCACTAATTCGCACTTGGCCAGGGTGGTAGACCAAAGCCTGCACCCTTTTCTTTCTGAGAGGAGACCCGTGCCCAGCAATGGGATAGTAAAGGGTTGATAATAAAAAATAATATATATTTTTTATATTTCTATTCTGTAATTTTTATGTCGTTTAAATTTTAAAATATTTGTTATCATGTTATTCCGTTGTCATGTATGTATGATTCATTACCAGCTACACTCATTACAAGCACCTCTCTATCAACGAACCGTGCAACAATATTTCGTAATTGATTTATGCAGATTTTCGCATTACCGCGGACAAGGCCGGCGGTTACTCAACCGCGTTTGCTTCATACGTTGTTACCATCTTTAAGAGAAAACTCATTACCTAATGTATTTTAAATATCATGAATTATTGTTTTGCGTTTTGTATTTATTATTAGTAAATATATATACGTGTATATTTTTCATAACTAGATATATTATTTTATTTATTTATTTTTTATTTAAGTTCGCTTTATTGTAAAAAAAAGAGTTATTTTTACGAATGCGGCATTCTCGCGACATTCTCTACCAGCCAACCCTCGGTGAAGGTGAGAATTTGGGTCTCACCTTCACCGAGGGTCCCCAATATTTGAAGATATCTATGGATTTTTAGAAGGCCACTGTGTTGATGAAGACTATTAGTTAAATATTTCATATAATAAATATATGTAATGTAAATATCCGTGAACAAGTAATTCTACGGAAATAATTGCTTTATATGATAATTATTCCTTTAATCAGTGTATCTCCTGCTGTGAATGTGGTTTTACCATCTTTAGAGGATTGTGTTCTGTGTAGCTTTATTGTCGAATTGTTTAATACAATGATTGCATATGCATTGATGATTGATGCATAAAGCAAGGAGTTCGTTAGGTCCAACGGCGTCGTGAGAGAATTTTTGGCCTTCGCCAGTCAAACCGATGCGTTCACAATAAGTTTGCATCTGAACGTTCGTGTATTTAGTACTTATAACTAACATGGGTAGTTAAGAATTAGATGTTAATAAATTATTCTATTACAGTTGGCATCTCGTATATGTCAGCTTTATTGTTTACTAGCTAAGCCCCACTTTTCAACCACCCTCCTTTTCACCCAACTTTCAAAAGTTACAGTGTAATGTTATATAGCCTATAGTCTTCGTCATGAATATGGCTATCATATACAAAAATAATTTTTGAAATCCAACCGTTCTAGATATTGGTGCGTTTATAGAAATAAACAAACTAGATTTATTATATTAGTATAAATTTTACGAGTTGACAACGTACTATAAACTTGTTTGAAACGACTTCACAAAATTATATAGTTCACTAGCAAAAACGACGTGTTTCTTCCGACACACGTGTAGACATGGATTCGTTGAAATAATTCATACACCGCTTGATATGAAAAACTGAGATGATGCAACGTGGCCGTACACGTGACCGCTATCTGTGGTAGACGAGTTGGAACGTGCTGCTTGGCTTCGCGTGCAGTGGCCTACGTGTGGACAACCATCTGCATTCGAGCTGTTCGATTGGGGCATATTTACTGTGGTACCTTGATAGCTGTTCGATTGGGGCACCTTGATAGCAAAGTGGTGAGAACTAAGTATGAGACGCAGAGGGTCCTTTTTAGGTTTCGTGGGGAAATCGATTTAGATACCCGACCTTCTGAGGGTAAGATCTCGTTATAGGAGATTCTTACTCACTAAGTTCTGGAATCTCCGGTAAAACTCATTAGTACTACCCATGTGTGATGCCCTTAGGCACTATTCGGGATATCCGTAGTCCCAGGCAGAGGGTCTTGGCTTCGATCTTTCTATTGTATATCATTGATTTAGATTTTGTTTTCGCTTCAGGTGTTGTAATTGTGTATGCTTCTCAGAGCGCTACGATATGTATCTCCTCAAGAAAAGTGTAAAAAAAGCTGTCATTCGAAGCCATCGATGCATTATCGACTCCTCCAATGTTCAAATATGCATGAGCAATGTTGACTACTTTCAAAATAACAGTAGAGCCTTACGTTTTAGGTCGCTCTCACCAAATAACTAAACCATTGGTTATATCCGTCTGGATGCTCCAACTGTCCAGGGATACAAGTTTGTAAATGTAGATCTTTTTTCGTTCCTGAATGAAGTACTCAATCGATCCAGGTATAGCCTATGACGTGCGCTATCAACAATGCCATCAGCTCATTTGCATAGCGCCCGTGACCCGGTGCCCCGCGCCGGCCTTGCCTTCTTACATAAACCGATTTTTTTCTTACTTCACGCTTGTACCCGTTAAGAGAATTATTGGTACTATTGTTCGTTGATGTTGGGTTGTTTTGTTTTAGACTCACTATTGAATACATTAACGGTATTCAAAGAGAATTCTTCGTAATTCAAATTACAAAAGAAACTGGAAATCTGCATCTCGGCGATCTTAGTAATTTACCTCAGCGCAACACTTTCTAACTGGTATTCCCCCGACGTAATCGATTCGCTGTGTTAACGCGTATTACGAAATAAAACATGAAATGTCATCGTAAATGAACTAGGGAAACAATCGAATAATAACAATCGAATGCGATTTTCAGATCTATGTAAGGCGGTCATGCGATCGCGTGATACCGCCTCCAATTATTTTCCCCGCAATTTGACTAAAATGGCGCGGGAAAGTGACCGGTGTCGTTTGCAGCTGGCTAGCTGGTCGTAAACTTGTGTTGCGTCGCCTATTTCTACTATTCCTGGACCCTTTTTCGTAATATTAATCATCCTGGCGCACCGTCTGTCTCGAATGAGAGTTTAATCTCAAAAAACGCAGAATGTAGTTCATGTTTTACTTTCTTTAGATAACACGTATTTGTTTTCTTCAGTCTAATTTAGCTTATATTTAGTACAGTCTACTGGCTACGTTTATAAATAATATAGATAGTATAAATCATAAAGGTTCTAAACAATCGGCGAGCAGTTCTAGAGCATTCTGAAAGTTGCCAACCTTACAAACTAGCGCTCGTGCCGATACTATTCCTGTCCTCTTTTGTGCAATACACAGACCTAATCGAGTCGCCTTTGTTGATTCTATCACTGTTTAATTAACTACGGTATATCGTTTTACGACGCGGAAACAACGTTCCGAATAACTTTTACGCTCGTTGCCTTCGCCTAATATAGCGTTATTCGATACCCCGCATTGGCGGTAATTATATTTCGATGTAAATGATCGCGCAACTAGAAGATGACGACGTATCGCGATATTTACAGTTTTGGTCGAGTTTTTTTTGGCCGATCGACACAGAGATATATAAATGTGGAATCAGTGTTGAAAGACTATGATAAATGACTCGATATTTTCGGCAGGTAAATATTGCATTATTCTCAGAGAACTTACCACCTAATCTCAGCTTATAATTCACAGAACATTAAGAAATATACCAACAAGTCGATCCAATCCTCGCATAGGATCTAACGATTTCTCCTTATTACCCCTAAGTATACGCTAGAAACATTATACAAGATAGCTTTCCTTCATATCGTACATCTCACGAGTGTAATCTTTCCAACAGATGCACCGCTGGACGCAACCGCACGCATCGATTGATAAAACTATGCGCACGACTTATCATGTCATCTAGATACAAAATTGCGATGGTAAATCGTACGTAGACTTTCGCGAGCACGCTCGTTGCATAACAGCTTTCCACATGAGTGGGGCGCATGCTATCTCCCTTGCGCCCTGGAGCGTCGGTCATTGACATCCCATCCAGATTCGCGGCCGATGAAATGTTATCTTAAAAAGTTGCCTCAAGTCCAGCTTTTTGTCGGCTGTTCCATCTTTAAAACTCGTCTCCTTCGAACGTTTCTTCTGTAAATTTGTGAGATTTCTTTTAAATTTCCGAATTGACTGTCAGTAATTACTGACACTGCGCAATGTACTTTATTTCTCTTTTCAAAATATATATCTCGTTGAACTCGTTTTAGATTAGAATGTAGTTTCCACTTGCAATTTTTACTAATTATATTGCATTTTGTTGAAGATATGTATAACAGTAAAAACTTAACCGAAATAATTTATTTGCGACAACTTGCTCGCTGTTTACGATTGTCAGTGACATAGAACAATTGTTACGTACTCTTATCATAAGCCAAGCAGCCGTCTACGCGTTCTAAGTCATCTTATCATCTCCCCGTTATCTATTTACATATATTGCCTCATAATGTTATTTTAAATGGATAATAACATTGCGGCTATATTTAACTCGAATGGATGTTTACGTAATTGTCAGTTGCTTGTATTGTTTAGTTTTTTATGTTTATTTGAAGAATAACTGTATGGTCGTGCCAAAAATCAAGTTTGATCTCAGGCCATTGTAGTTTAATCCGTTATATATATGCCAACTCTAAACATATCAGCTCATTCAAAAGCCGTCCGATTGTTTACTAGTATGCTAATCAGAAAAAGTAAAGCACGTGTCGGTCCGTACGCGTAACAAGTACGAAACGGAACGCAAACGGAAGTGATGCAACGGAACGCGTTTCGGCGCGCATCTGTGTAAACATGGCGCGCTTTTCTGAATGGCATGATGGCGGGTGGCGTTTCCCGCGCTCGGCTCGCGGCCGACGACCCCGCGCGCGGTCAGCGCCCGGGGATAGTGGAGTGAAAGTAATTCGCGATCGCCGACCATGCGAGCCATGCCTCCCTGGTGCATGCCCCGAGAGTTGCATAGATTTATCGTCAGTTACGTATTATTTTCGCACTAAACCAATCGACGTTTTTGTTCGTATTATTCTTAAGCCCGTAAATCAGATTCGGTCCATGAATTTCTCAGCAGTTGCTCGAGATCGATCGCGTGGTGTTAAACTGTCAAATTCTTATAAAGATTGAATATACTTCGACATACGACGACGACGATACTTCGACAAGATTTGGACATGTTCTCATAAGTTTTCTTCAGCTGATTTCAGTCTGAACATACTTAAAGTTAATTTATTAATCAGTTAAATTTATGATTACCCTATTGTAAGTCCAATGCAATTCACTTGTTTTAATACAATAAAGAATGTTAATAATAACGTGAATGTTACTGATTTAATTTTTCGTACGGTTGACCTGACCTGAAATATAAGAAAGTACGATATAGTATAGTCGATAGACTAATTTATAATAATTCCACATGAATATATATACATGTAAATCGCATTTTTGATTTGGATATTTATTATTATCAGTCTGGGTTGATTTTAAATCTAATTTTGATAATGTATTAGAAACGAATAGAATGTCTCATACTTACGTTTCACTTATCAACTTACCCATTTCATCTCCTAGACTCTATCACAAACTCACCAGGGATTTGGTGCAGAGTCAGAGGGAAAATGAATAGCTTTTCCCACTTAAGGGCTCAATAAAGCTTACAGCAAGTTGACCCGAACTGAGTCGCCCGTATCCAACAGCGAGAGTTCAATTTCAGATCATATAAAAATTCGCTCGCAGTTGTAACATTTTTGGCGGTAATAAAAGAAAGAACTTGCCCATTTCACACCTAAGACAGAGAAACTGTAATAGCAGTTTCTGTGAGAGAAAATATGTGGCGCCGAATAAATTAAGCTGAATCTATAGTAATAATATAAAGCTCATGAGTTTGTTTGTTAGTTTGAACGCGCTAATCTCAGGAACAACTGGACCGATTTGATTTTTTATTTTGTGTAAGATAGTCGAGTTATCGAGGAATGCTATAGGCCATATAACATCACGATAAGATGAACAGGAGAGGGACAGCAATACAAAATATTGTGAAAACGTCAAAATTTAGAGCTTTCCTTGCGTTTTACGCGGGCGGAGCTGCGGGCGACTGGTAGCGTCTAAATACTGCCCAAAATGACTTTACCTTACCTTACATACATTGCATTGCAGTTGCACCATAGCGACGTTTATGAATTCTTAAAGAGTAACGCGTTAACATAAACTGACGGATAACGCGTTTCCTACGGGCGATAAAACGAGACTCGCATAATCCGATAGTTTTATGTGAAACTCCGCATTTAGGGAAACTGTAAAACAGTTCTGGCTCTTGCCAGCTTTATGCGTGGAATAAAATCTCGGATGTGCGGCCGTAATTCCTTTTTAGGTACGATAAACATCGTATACCTAACGAAAATAATAGCTGCTTTATAAATTAAATCCATTAAAGCTGCAAAACATGACAACTTTATTAACTTTATTATTAATTTATTTTTATACATCGTTTTCAACTGTTATAATATAATGTTATTTATTGTAACTATTAACGTTACGATAATTATCTATATCAGCTAGCTCTATATCTTTCTATTTCTATATATATGTATATAAAATTCTCGTGTCACAGTGTTAGTTGCGATACTCCTCAGAAACGGCTTGACCGATTTTTAAGAAATTTTCAAGACAGAGCGTTTCATTTGCATCCCTATATTACTGTAAATTTGTGAACTTTACATATAAACTGCATATGCGCACGAACGCATCTGAAAACGAAATAAGATGCGTCCAACGAACTTTACATTAAATAAAGATGTCAGGCGATTGAGATGTCAAATAATGTTCACGAACTTAACGACCGAGGTTGATGTTTTCGGCAAGTCGTTGCACTTACATTGTGTAGGGAACACTTGATAAAACAACAATTATTTGATGTATTTCAACGTGGAAATAAATTTTCGTCCAAAATTTATAATCAAGTGAACTCCGAAGTTTATAACCATCCGTCTTGCTATAGGTTGCCTTCGATGAAAATTTAGAAAAAATGACTTGCCCCCACACAAGACACCTCTTATTTATGATCTCACAAACACAAACTCTTATTTATGATCCCGCTACAATTGTATCTTTGAAATTTTCATGGTCTATTAATAATCGCATTAATTTAGGAAAAACTGTCAAATATTTGGGACTTTTCGTAACAAGCATGCGACATAGTCTGTCAAATATATCTATGGAAATGTTAAAAATTATTATTTTTTCTTACGTTGACAGTAATAGTATATCCTATTTCTCACCATAAAATTTATTCGACATGTACATGGTGATGCTTATACACGAACAACAATTATTCTAATTTAATATGTTAATTTAAGATTTAATTGCAAATTTAAAAAGTAATTTGGAAAATTCTTTTCCAGGAATGGTGCCTACAAGGGAGCCCAAAAAGAGAAATAACGTTCTAACGCGAATAGAGAATATGATTGGACCTCTTAGTTCGCTGAGACAATGCGTTGACAAGAGGTTGAGGATAAAAGTGAGTATTGAGTCAAATGTAGCCTGTAAATTACTTAATCATCATTATTTGCCCATTTCTATTGCATTCTAAGGACCTCTGTAAATTAAGACTACGCGGGACTCTGTGCTAAGACTTCACACTTCACACACAGAGTATCAAGCACGTATATTTTCTTGCGATGTTTTCACATTAAAGTAGTTGATTTTGTTCCTAGAAGACATGTATATTGTTCAGAGATGTTTTAGTTACAGTAACTCGAGTTTGAACATGGAACTTTGGAAGCTCAAAATTAAAGACACCGATAGTTATTAATATTTGGTATACTCGTGCAGCATCAGGACTAGTGGAGAAGAACAGTTCATTTTTTAACTATCTTCAAAGATTATTTGTCCCCTATGTCTTTTTTTCTATATATATATACAACTTTTACTCTGTGATTTCCCATACTAAAGATAAGTTTGAGTTTTACTAATATCAATAGTTCAATCATTAAAGCTTAAGTCGAGCTTTACGAAAGTAATTTATTATTAAAGCTTAGACAAGAAAGGCAAAGGATAAATGACTATTACGTTCGTTAAAGGATAGATAGACACCTTAAGATAAGGCTGATATGACTTGGATAATTACATAATGAGACGCGAGGGAACACTTAGCAGATGTGTGGAAGGTTTTAAATCTCTAACATCGTATCCATTTACTTGACTCGAGCGAAAGGATGGCAGCTGTATTCGTATTTTAAACATTGGAGTCTATATTATTTGTTAGAATAGCAAGAGTAATTTGTAACGTCGTTGTTTTTTTCTTTTTTTAACCGACTTCAAAAGAAAGAGGGGGAGGTTCTCAATTCAATTATACCTTTTTTCTTTATGTTTGTTACCTCGGAACTTTTGAGGTGAACCGATTTTTATGATTCTTGTTTTATTTGAAAGCTGGTGCTTCCCATGTGGTCCCAATTTTCTAGTTTTGACAATCACATCTATGAGAAAATCATAAATTTTAAATATGCATTAAATATGTCCGCGACATATAGACGAATAACCCAATATAACGCCAACCGAATTCGATGATTCGTTATTATTGGAAATGTTGTACTTCAAGGGTAGTTCGATGAGAGTTTGGTAAATTGAAGTCCGATTTTTTTTTGTTTAAATTTTAAATTATATTCTTAGATCCTTCTGTTTATTGTGCATTTGTAATGAGTATTATTTTTAGTATTCTATGCATTTAATTATGTATACAAACATGTAAACGAAGTGTGTGTGTGTTATCAAGTAAGTAGTAATTGCATTTTATTAGATCTTAAACATCTGCTGTTTTACTTATTATTTCATAATTATCGCTACGTTTTCTTACACGTAACCAACTTCTTAGCCACTTTGTAAATTTTGAAGAATGTTAGTTCTATTTCTGTACCGGTGAAAAGTCCATCTCCCAAATTGATAAGTCTGATGGAACTTGTTAATCCCGTATCATTTGGTTTATTTTATCTACAATTTGAATTTATTGGTTGTGAACACCTGCAAACGACTATACACAAATCATCAGTCGGTTTGTTTGCTATTTGTTGTTGCAAAAAAGTGATTACTCCTTGTGTAGTGTGAACAGAGTTCTCATAAAAAGCACACATGGCCTTAGAATGGCTATATGTGGCAGCTTAACTAGCCTAACCGCTACGTCATTTCATGTTTTGCAGCATGTTTGTTGGAAAATTCCGCTTATGCATTATTATGCAGTCCGTTAGGCCTACCAAGAGGTATCTAAGAAGGTAAGGTTAAGGCATAAATACTTTTATAATTTGCTATTTTTAAAGCGCTATTCGTCTTAGCGTTGCGTGTATTTCTCTACTTTATTTCTGAATTCTAAATTTCATTAACCTTTTTATCTTTATATTTCCATGTGTATTGTTTGTGTTCATATCTCAATGATGCTTTTTAGCATAACCTTTTACAATCAATAAAGTTTTCAACTTCTTATATTTCTTTCTCTTTTTGTATTTACAGATATGTAATATGTAAAAATCTTCCAACTGCGTGCCAATCTGTACATAAAGTACGAATTCACTGTCCTACCAATCAACAATACTACGCGCTGACATCTTGAAATTAGAATTGACCATTAATTGTTATTATCGCCCTACTGACAAGGACAATTGCGCTATTCGAATAATTTTACTATTATTTCCCGGCGCGCATAAACACCTGTTCTGCGTAACAGTATTGATTCTGATTGTTCTAGTACTAATTAATTGTACAAAGATCTGCAATATTTGAAATATCTTCGTCTGCTTCTTACCTTTACAAAGGACATTCCCAAGATTTGCATTGGTTGAATTCAACTATAATTTTAGTTGTTCTGTTAAAAATTAATGAAATTTAGATTTCATGGTTGACAATGCCATTATTATATGATGTCAGTTTTTTGGCAGAATAGTATTTTTTTATCAGTTATGTAATTATTTTAAATTTCTTGTTTCTTAAATTTTTCAAATTAATGTCTCATTTATTTTAAGTTTCACGGTCTCAGATTAGTACATGCAAGTAGGAAGTGCATATTCATAACGTTTATAGGCCTATTTCTGTTCTATCTGCGCGCATAAATCTGTGCGGGCCCTAAACTGCTTTTGTCTGGCGAACATGTTTAGTTTCGGGTGTCATAACTCCGTGCCGCCCTTTATGCATCCTTTGTGCAGCTTTGGCATGCTTCCAACCCGGAACACCACGGTACCAGTGTGCAAAAGTTGATGACTGATGCTCCTTACTAGGCAAAAATAGAAATACATTATCTATGAGAGCCACCAGGACTTAACAATGTATTTTATTCCTAATGTAATCTAATTTATTGCATCGTGTGGTGTAGTCCAGTGGAAATAGATTCAATCTAGGAGATGGGTAGCAGCTAAGCAGCGTCTGTCTGGTAAGTTATTAATCAACTATGTCCACCAATACAATTAGCCAAGCGCAGCAACTGCGGCGTAACGGCATTCTATCATATGAAAAAACAGTAACTTGAGAGCTTAGATGACTAGACCACCAGGAAATATAGCTATTTATAATCTCTTCCATTTAGTCCCGGAGTCATTTATTTCCAGAGCATTATGACATGGGACTCTTCAAGAAAGGTGTAACAAGAGCTCTCCTTCAAAGCCGGCAATGCATTGGCGACTCCTCTGGTGTTGCAAATGTTCATAGGTGACAGTGACTACTTTCCATCAGGTGGCTTATCATCATCTTATCGCTAGGTTACTGCATAAACAAAAATCTTAATCAACTAATAGTAAGTTAAAATGATTAATTAGACTTTAGAATTCGTCTCCGATTTTAATTAAATATTCTTAGAAAGTTTAAATGCTTCATATTATGTTACTAAATTATTTTACTATCAGCATGTCTTTAAAAGTTTGACTTGCAGTATTTTCTCGTTAACTATAATACATTCAGATTTCTATTTTATGCCATCATAAAACTGTCTTACTCGTGGTGTCAGCTGGTTATGATCGATGTCTTTACTTCGCAAAGTTGTTGCGTGCCTTGTTTTCTAAATAAATCTTGACATATCTATCAATTTAAGTTAGATCATTATCGGGATGTTCTAATTATACTTGTATTGTTTTTCATGGGCGTTTTTTGCATTTACTTATACGCTCGGCTCTGATGATGTCGATAAAGTGGTAAAACTGTCATCCATTCCATCGCAAGTTTGTTCCAACAAGTTTTTGAAGTCTTGTGAACACCAGTTTTAACCCAGCCTGGAACTGGATTGGAGCTCGCAAGTGCAATCAATAATTTTTTGGGCTCGTCAGGTAGGTCTTTCTACTGCGCCGCTCAAGTTATCAAGTGGGATCGTTGACATGTACTCAGTAACTTGTACGGAAGAGTCTTTAAGTCATTGGGTCTAGGCAGTATCTCATCACCCTTTACTGTCCCACTGCTAGGCACAGGTCT
>DWOP01000067.1:0-12572 GCA_018251135.1 Cephise aelius
CGTAAATTATCAGTGTTTTTCTACTATGTGATGTATGTAATATACATATATATCTTCCTCTTAAATCACTATCTATTAAAAAAAATCCCATCAGAATCTGTTGCGTAATTTTAAAGATCTAAGCATATCGACACACAGACGGCGGAAAGCGACTTTGTTTTATACTATGTAGTGATCTAAAGTAATAAAAACTTTTGTTAGCTTCTATTAAGTAGACAAAAGTCATATCCACATTCATACCAACAAAGCGACATGACCGCAGACGCTGAAACAAAACCGCGTGTACGACAAACGCCGCGTGTTGGGCGTCAACGCAATCAATGCGATGCGCGCGAACCAGCTGTTCTGCGCGCTGACGGGCGCCGACCCAGCGGCCGCGCACACGCCCGTCGTGTGCGGCGCGGGCCGCTGCACGCGCGTGCCTGTCTTCTCCGCGGGGAAAGCGGGGAACTTCCCACAAGTAAGAGCTCATTCTCACTTGTCGACAATCGAATCCATATATTATTCAGATGTCGAAGCTTCTGTTTACATTAATAATACGGTTAATAATCGGTTGTCGGCCACGGTAAAAGCTGGTGCCAATTTTTATCACTCTGCGCGAGGTGATCGCGGCGACGAACGCGCGGAGGCAACGGGGGGTAGTGTTGAGAGGATCTTCGGCTCTGATATGCGACCAATGATAACAGCTCTATACTCACTCATAGGCGAGCAAGATCCGATTCGATTTTTTCCGAGCGTAGGGGGCTAACAAAACACTCGATATTTCTTGTCGGCGCCCACATAAAATGGGTTTGCAACAAGTGTTACCTTCATATAAAATGTTCTGCCACTTAATCAACCGATTCAAGTCCAGACCCGATAGACAAGTGGGAACGTACAGTAAGACGACATAGTGCTTGCGTAAAATTAATGATGCATTTCTGATCGGCAAAATTGTAATGTTTGACCTAAACGCTATGCTAAATTGAGTGCATAAATGAAGACTCCAATTTTATTATTTATTTGTAAATGTTTCATCTCATTCAAATCTTAGTGTTAATTTTGAAATTTAAATGTTTTAAATTGGCAATACATGAAATGTGTACCTAATATAATTCTGCGGTACATATATATTTTTCATTAATCTTAACTGTAAACTGTGGAATATAACCAATTAGCAATTTTATACTTGTTTTTGTTAAAAAATATAGGTATTCGATGCGTACAATGAAATGCGGAAGTGCGGAATTCGATCCAGTAAGCTACAAGTGCGGAAAAAATGCGAAAGTGCGGAGTTTCGGACCAATATGCTTCTATGTTGTGTTTGAAACTCCGCACTTCCGCATTTCTTGTAAATGCAATAAAATGCGAGAACTGGACATGTAGTCCTTCTCCAACCTCTAGCCAGTAGCGCCACAGTATCATCTTAACCTGAGTCCATACAGGTACGGGTCGTCAACGATCCTTGTATCGCCGGATTCCTTGAACCTTAACCCTTCAGAGGGACATAGGCTTCTGCGTTTTCAACATGCTTTACATGGCGAGGAGGAGTCTTCGACCTGGTGCCCATATCACCTTTTCTCAACCGCACTATTCGCCGAGGGATCCATCCACATCAATTGTATACGTGGCGGTCCTCCACAGCCCGGTTCGCACGTTCATTTTTACCGCGTACGTGCAAGATGTGGAACGAATTTCCGCCCATAGTATTTCCGAAGCAGTACGACAAGGGGTACTTCAAGAGACGTGTAAAAAGAGCTCTCCTACAAAGCCGGCGATGCATTGGGGACTCCTTTGGTGTTGCAAATGTCCTAGGGGATGACGACCGCTTTCCATCAGGTGGCCCGTCTGGCATATCGCTAGGTTAAATAATAAAAAAGAGATACATCTTGTCGCCCTCGCACGGTACCAGTATTGCCATTTTAAGACGAGTAGTGTAGCTTAGTGTTCAAATATTATATTTAGTGCACTTGATTTAGCATGACAGTATTCGATTATCGTCGATAATAACGGTACTTGTAAATAGTAAATCAACTCCGACTGATGTATTTCGATCATTTAGTTCCTGCTTATGGTCAATTTTGTATAAATACCAAGTATTTGTGTGTCAAATAAATTGTCACTCAAGATTAATAAAATGTACAAGAAACAATTTTGGTACTTTTTTTCATGACGTCAAACTTTATTTCGATTTTTAATCGTTACATTATTACATCCATGTTAATTATACTACTATATAATTTCTTAAAAAAGGGTATATTTCGACTATTAGGTTATTATACGGATAATAACAATAAATCCATATCCTCAAGAATAAATTAACATTTATTTTTTGTAATTTTTGTTTTGATTTTCAATTTTAATTTAATTTTACATTTCTTACATTATTACATTCATGTTCATTAAACTACTATATGTTTCCTTAAAAATCCTCTGTTATATAACTCACTCTTCTTCGTTTTAGGCCTCTTAATGACCTGTACCGCCCTTTTTCGATCCAAGGGCTTACACTAACATTGGTATGACTAATCGAGTCAAATGCCATCATTAATGAAATGTAAAGCAACATTATTCCGAACGCTATTATGATTCGATCCAGTAGCATCTGATATTTCTCCAGAAACTTTGCAATTTCGTTAAACAAATAAAACTCGTTTCTCTTGAAAACGTCACAGGGTGATTCTAGTGCAGCGAACGGCATCGTCAAACATAACAACACGCTCATCAAAGACATGAGTATTGACACGTATAAGTTCATATCTTCATCTGTCTTCCATTTTGCTATTTGTTTCGGTTTCAAGTGGCGTGTTTCGAGCCCCAGGTACGATAAAATGCTGTTAAATGTCAAAAATATTTAAATAATAATAATCATTTATTTTCGGACTTACATCAATTGTGTTGGTAACATTTAAACTTAAAACCTATGTTAGTATACATTTAGGTCAATACATGCAGTGGTCTTACATGTAGGGAAGACCAGTGCTCTAGTATGGGTCCATCCCATCTCTCCGGTACTGTGCGCAGGATGTTGTTGGACTACTAAGTACCCGTTTCCACAGGGATGCGACCCGTTTACGCCTAATGACAAATAAATCGTACGTATCTTTACGTACGTATCACGTACGCGAACATCCCTGAAGCACTGCAGTAACGCGGCAGTAACGGTTGAATAAATACATAGATTCTTTATTCCATTTTAATATTTTTTACGTTATTAAAATCCTAATGCATAAAAATTTAAAAATAACGAGATGTGTCATAAAACTCCCGAATGGAACGGAGTTCCGTTCGCTGTGTAATCATATTACATGGTAAATAATAGGCACGCTAAACATAATAACACCACACCATCACTACCACCGCCACCACCACCACAGTCACCATCATCACCATCACCACCACCACCACTACCACCACCAACACTACTACCTATAATTTCACTACCTACTACCACAACCATCACAGCCAACATCACCACCACCACCACTACCACCACCACCACCAACACTACTACCACTACCACTAATTTCACTACCTCCACTGTTACTACCATCACCACTGCCATCACCATCACCAATACCACAACACTACTATCAATAATAGAGAGAAATAGAGACAAAGGTCGCCGCTTAGAGGGGATGTAACGCTTTTTTCTTACGTTACATTTTCAGTCAGTTCACTTTACCCGTATAAAGAGACTTCATTCCAATATGTAAGTACAAATCAAATTTTACCTGTCTAATGCAAGGCGGTATAGAATCATGATGGCATTAATATCTTTATGTAATTGAACTTAAACTAACGTTACAATTAACGAAATAATGTTTTAATTGCGTATATATAGGTTCTATACTGAAGATATTCAATTTAAAGATACTTAATAATGAGCATATTTAATAAAGTGTTTCTTAACGATGCTGTAGTTAATTACGTAATAGTACATGAATGAAAAAACGTTAATCTCGTTACAGAAATAATCGATTAATAATTACGTGAATATAGACATAATTATATTGCCTAAATACTTTTTGTACACTGCTTTCATATGTTTTTTTATTGTTTTGTATTGTAATACAATAAAGCTTTTATTTATTTATTCTAAAAATAATAAACATAACAATATATAAAAAAGAAAACAAAAGTAAAACTTATTATAGTTACTAAAACTTGTAATATATATATATATACACTAGTGACCCAGTTGCGTTCTGTTATAACCATTCTTTATATAATAAATTGTGCAATATAAGCAACGCCCATGTGGCTTTACAATATTATAAAAAGCCGGGTGCACGCGCCCCCCGAGTCAGTCGAATACAGTCAGTTGAAAAGAGTCGGTCGCATTCGGTCAGTCAGTCGATAGTCAGTCAATGTTAGTAAATTTTCATTGTAACTGTAAATGTGTGCAAAGTGTGTAATTAAATCTTTCAGCCAAGTGAAAGTGTTTTTTTTAAAAAGGACCCACGGAGCGCCATCCTAACAAATTTGGTGTCAGAAGTGGGATCCCAGGAAATCGCTAAGTACTGGGATCTTTAGGTGTTAGGCGTCGCGATTCGTCCCGTCTGGCACCTTAATTTGGGCTCCGTGGTCATAAGGTCCTTCTCAAGAAATTCTGGTCGACGGTAAGACTCCGCTGTGTAGCGTGAGCCCGCATCAGCACCGACACACCACACATCGACATCGACCAAGCTGGTCGATCACCAGCTCATCGACATCATCGACTCGACCCGCAACCGGATTCCCAGAGGTTCGCCTCTCACGTGGAAACGTGGGAATCAACACGACGCGCAACAACGTTCCCGAAGAAATCCGAGACGCCGCTGCAAGGTCGCGCAATATGGTTGTGATAGTGATTTTTATGTAAGTTATTTTCCTTTGTTCAAAAAAAATTTTTTTAAATCAAATTTCTAATATTAGTGAAAGGTGAATTTCGTTCTAGACTCTTTGAAATTTTAACTTAATGTCTTTAGTAAAAGAGGAGAGTGACATAGACGCTTCAAGCACTTCCTCCGATAGCAGATTAACAGAAGAGAGTCCTGTAAAACAAAAGATGACTGAAAAAATAACTTTGTCTGTGCTTACTAAATTTATAAAACCTTATAGTGGAGATCGCGAGTCGCTCCCAGCATTTTTAACCAACTGTGAAAATGCTATATCCTTAGCAACAACAGAGCAATCAAATGTATTATGTAAATATATTGTATCACAACTTGAGGGCAAGGCACAGTTAGCGTGTTCTTTAAAAAAATTTAGTAGTTGGCCTGAAATTAAACTTTTCTTAAAAACAACATTCGGGGAGAAAAAGCATTCAACCCATTTATTAGTCGATCTGCAAAATTGTAAACAGCTGCCTTCGGAAGATGTGATGCAGTATTCTCTTAGATTAGAATCGTGTTTAACACGACTCCAATCCGACATCCAGTACAGCTGCGAAGTGGAAACAGAACTAGAAGGTAGGATTGCCGCTATGGAAGATTTGGCTTTAAATACATTTTTGTTAGGATTAAATTCCAGTTTTTCTCACATTGTGCGTTGCAGAAACCCTACATCGTTATCAGAAGCGATTACACACGCAATTGAAGAAGAGAAGTTGTTTAAATTAACCAAATTACCCTTTCGAAAATTCATAAAACAATGTTCTATTTGTAATAAAAGTGGTCATATTGCTGCTGAATGTTTTAAAAATAAATACAAAGTTAACTTAAAGCCTAATCCAAATTTTCATCATGTAAACTTTAATAATTCACCAAATCATAATATAAATCATAATAACTACAATTCTAATACAAAACAACAAATACATAATTCTACTTTTGATACAAATAAAATTTGTGCTTATTGCAAAAATCGCGGTCATTTGATACACGAATGTCGCAAGCTTAAGTTTAAAAATAAAATGCTTACTAATAATCGTAATACAATAACGAGTGCAAATGCACCGTCTTCCAGTAATATGCACGTTATAGAAACAGCAAAAATGAACGATAATATTATTTTAAACTAAACTCGGTTTCGACTCCGTGTCTGCCGAAGCCTTATGATGTTCAAAATGACACGAAATATTTTAAAGCACATAATTCTAAGTTTTTGAACAAATCTGACCTTATGAAACGTTCTGAATTTTTATCTATGCCTCAGGGTCAATCATCCTGTGTTCCTAAGTTATTTTCCGCACAGGTTAATCAAGGTTTTAAATGTTCACCCTGTGTTCCTAAACCTTTTATTGCACAGGTTAATAAAGAATCAGATAATTCACTCTGTGTTCCTAAGTTATTTCCAGCACAGATTAATCAAAGTTCAGAGATATCATCCTGTGATTCTACGTTTTATTCAACACAGGTTAATTTACACTCAGACACGTTAAAGTCAAAGAGTAAGTGTCATGTCTCAAATTCTAATTTTGTTAACTCTATAAATAAAAATAAAGATTTTAAACACAATCCCTCACCTCGAGATGAGAAATCGAGTTTATCTTTTCGGGATTTCACGCGTGAGAATACATTTACTATTAACAATATTAATAATAAAGTTTCTCTTCCTCACGTTTATTTAAAAACAAATTATAATCATGATAAACCATTACGCTTTTTGATCGATACTGGTTCTACTATTTCAATCGTGAAACTTTCAAGCTTATCAAGCCAACCAGTACTCGGACCTGAAATTATTAAACTTAAAGGTCTAAGTGACAACGATTCTTATTGCAAATCTCTTGGGTCTATTCAACTTAACCCTTATTACCAAATGTCTTCGAATAGGAAAATTATTTTTAATTATGTTTTTCATGCAATTGACGATACAATTAATTTACACTACGATGGTATTATAGGAAGCGATTTTATTGAACATTTTAAAATTGATGTTCATTATTCTACTAATTCTCTTAATGTCCAGGGTCACGTTATACCTATTTGTTCTAGCGACACGTCATATGTTATACCCCCGAGGTCAGAAATGGTTATTGAGTGTCCAGTTTCTAATTTATCAGAAATTACAGATCTTACAGAAGCCTTATTACTTGATCAAAATATTTGTGAAGGCGTATTTTTAGCAAACAGCATTGTTAAGTTAAAATCTAACAACAGAGTTAACGTTACTGTTTTAAATACAACAGAGTCAGAAATCAAAATTGATAATTTTAAAGTTAAATTAATTCCTTTCGAATTGCCTCCAACGTTGGACGATACTCAACAAGAACTTATCCATCAGCTAAGCTCTTTGAATATTGACCGTTCTCAAAAGGTCCTCGAGCAAATAAGATGTTCACATTTAAATTCACAAGAAAAGAAGTTATTATTTAACTGTATTTCTAATTTCACTGACATTTTTCATCTTGATGGTGAATATTTAACTTATACAAATGTGATAAAGCATTCTATTAACACGGGAGATGCAGCCCCTATTAATGTAAAATCTTATCGTTTCCCAGAAATACACAAAGATGAGGTAGAAAAGCAAATAAAAAAGATGCTTGACCAAAATATAATTCGTCCTTCAGTTTCGCCTTGGAGCGCACCCGTTTGGATTGTCCCAAAAAAGCTCGACGCTTCTGGTAAGCAGAAGTGGCGAATCGTTATAGATTATCGTCGTTTAAATGATGTCACAGTTTCTGAGGTTTACCCTCTCCCTCTTATTACTGATATATTGGACCAGTTAGGTCATTCAAAATATTTTAGTACGCTAGACTTAGCATCTGGTTTTCACCAACTGTGTTTAGATCCTAAGGATACCGAGAAAACAGGTTTCAGTGTTACAACTAATGGCATCTCAGGACATTTCGAATTCACAAGAATGCCATTTGGTTTAAAAAATGCACCCTCAACCTTCCAAAGGATGATGAATTTAGTTCTTTCAGGATTGCAAGGTCTACACTGCTATATTTACTTAGATGATTGCATCGTATATTCTCATGATCTTGAATCTCATATTAAAAAACTTGAACTCATATTTACCAAATTTAGACAGGCTAATCTGAAATTACAGCCTGATAAGTGTGAATTTTTACGTCGTGAAGTTGCTTATTTAGGACATGTCATCACAGATAATGGTGTTTCTCCTAACCCTGAGAAAGTCAAGGCTATTTCTCAATTTCCTACACCTAAAACTCCTAAAGACATAAAATCTTTTCTTGGTTTGGCGGGTTACTACCGTCGTTTCATAGAGAACTTTTCTCATATAACAAAGCCTCTTACATCCTTATTAAAAAAAGACGTATCTTTTCATTGGTCTCATGAACAAGACCATGCTTTCAACACCCTTAAACAAAAGCTAATATCAGCTCCTTTGCTACAATACCCCGATTTTTCGCAACCTTTTATTGTTACTACTGATGCATCTAACTACGCCGTTGGCGCAGTTCTCTCCCAAGGAGAAATTGGCAAAGATAAGCCCATTGCATTTTCCTCTCGTACTTTAAATAAACAAGAAGGAAACTACTCCACGACAGAGAAGGAACTTCTTGCTATTCTTTTCGGTATTAATACTTTTCGTCCTTATCTGTACGGTTATAAATTTAAGATCGTAACAGATCACCGTCCTCTTACTTGGTTGTTCAATGCTAAAGATCCAGGTGGACGTTTGCTTAGATGGCGTTTAAAGTTAGAAGAATACGATTACGAGATTGTTTATAAACCAGGTCGAATTAACTGTAATGTTGACGCTCTATCGCGTTATCCAGTAAATGCAATTACTCGTAAATCTACGTCTAATTTAATTAAAACTTCCTACGAGGAATTCTTTAAAATGCAATTTACTAGAACTACACCTAATTGCGATACGCAAATTGAAGAACATAATGAAAGTTTACATTTAGCAAAACAAAAATCAATTATTTGTCCGGTTTCTCTAGATTTTGATTACTCTATGCCACACTGCGAACAATTGCTATCAATGGTAGACAATTCTGCCGAGTTGCGCGCAAGTGAACGCGAATGTGATACTATACAAACAGTTAACGCTAAAAATAAAACAATTTATTTCTTATTTACAAAAATTCATCATTTTGATGAGACAAGTTATAGAACTATTTACAATTTATTACTTAATTTTAGAAATCAAATGATTGGTAAAGATAATTACGACAAGGAATTAGCTATTTCAGATTTCTCAGAACCATTTACTAAGTTATCTTATGTTAAAGTTTATAATATTATATCTTTTATTTTTAATAACACGGGAATCAAAGTTCATATTTACAAAAATCAAATACTCTATCCGACTCCGTCTGAAATTCAAAATATTCTCAAAGAGAACCATGGGTCTACCATAGCTGGTCACCCAGGTATTAAGCGAATGTATAACAGAATTAAAGCGTCTTACTATTGGAAAAGTATGCGTTCAGACATAGAACATTTTGTCAAAAATTGTAAATTGTGTCAGGTAAATAAACCTTTGCGAGCCTGTAATAAAGCACCCATGATTATAACTTCAACTAGTACCAAACCATTTGAAAGATTATCACTTGATATTGTTGGTACTTTGCCTGAAGCGGGTTTTCAGAAGTTTAAATATATTTTAACCCTTCAAGACGATCTTACTAAATTTTCTTGTGCTTATCCAATGATTACCTCTACAACAGATGAAGTTGCACGTAGTCTTATTCATTTCTTTTCATTATTCGGATTTCCAAAAATGATACTTACTGACCAAGGTACTTGTTTTACGTCAGAGTTATTTAGACAGTTAACAGAAATTCTTAAAATTAAAAACTTATTTTCTACTCCTTATCACCCCCAAACTAATGGCGCATTAGAGCGTAGCCATGCAACACTTAAGGAATATTTAAGGGCCTTTGTCAATGACAATCAGAACGATTGGCATTGTTATTTAGCAACAGCTATCCTCTCATATAATACAACTCCTCATTCTACGACTCAGTTTACTCCTTTTGAGCTTTTATACGGTTATAAGCCGTCTATCCCTAGTAGTGTTTATGGGTCTAGTGATAACACAACATATCATGAGTACATTAGAGCTCTGCAGTATAGATTAAAATATTCACGAGAGAAAGCTATTGAAAATATGAATAAAAGTAAGGAAACTTCAAAAAGATATTATGATTCCTCAGTTAGGCACATAACTTATAAAACAGGTGACTTAATTTATGTAAAACATCATCATAGGCTTCGAAAAGCTTTGTCCCCAATTTGGAAGGGACCTTTCAAAATTTTAAAAACACATGGTAAAAATAATGTAACCATTTGTATGAATCGAAAACACGTTAAATATCATATTAATGAGATAAAACCAGCGTAAATGTATTTATTGTTTCAGATGTTTTATTAGTTCCAGCGTTTCTCAACCAGTTGAACCTATTATACATAGTCCAGGTATATACTTCGACCCGACTTCTATTGCATATTTTTATAATGACTATTGGAATGTAGTTACTTATTTAGAGTTTATACCAGTTAAACCTTATTTAGAAAAAATTGAGTCCTCAATTCAAAGTATTACAACGTTTTGTGATAAAGCACAAAATTTAGCTTTTTTAAATATTAATTGTAAAGATATTATTAATCCATTGGAAATTTTAATTCAATCAAATTTTCTTAAATTTAACTCTTTCTCGCATCTTATTGCGGAAAACCCTCCTAGTCGTCATAGCCGAGCATTGGAGTTCGGTGGCGAAATTCTCAAATTTTTCTTTGGCACTCTGGATGCCGATGATGCCAGAAAATATGATGATGCTATTTTAACTTGTCAACAGAATGAAAAAGAAGTATTTTCTTTAATGAAAGACAACATACATGTTGTCCAATCAACTATCAATAACTTCAACATTTCTGTACAAAAACTAAACGAAAATGAAATAAAATTAAAAAACCAAATTGATAAATTAGATTATATATTTTCGGAAAATGCTAAAACTAACACTAAGTTAATTAACACGGAAAGAATTAATTCTATATTTAACGTAATCGAAGGTTCTTTGTTATCAATTTCAAACATTCTAGATACAATTTTAAACTCTATTCTTTTCGCGAAAGCAAATATTCTACACCCTTATGTTATAACTCCTACTAAATTATATGAGGAACTTTCAAAAAGTATCCAAACTAAAAGAAACTCGGAATTCCCAATAACTTTGTCGTTACAAAATATACATACAATTATAGATTTATCTGAATTAAATTCATATTTTTATAATAATAAATTAGTGTTTGTTATTAAAATACCTTTAATTAATCCTTCTAAGTTTAATGTTTACAAAAACTTACCGTTACCTACACCACGCGAAGTAAAAAATTACCAAACTTACGTTTTGATACACCCTTCTAAGCTGTACGTGGCTGTAACGGATGATAGACTAAGTTATGCATTATTAGATAGTATAAGTGACTGTAAGCTTGTTAAAAATGAATATTTAATATGTCCATTACCTTCAATTTTATCTACAATTAATAATCCTACATGTGAAACTAAGTTATTAACAGAAGTTACTTTATCTCTACCTGAACAATGTGATTACAAATTAATTTACGGCAATGTTGATGTATGGCAGAAATTAAAAGATGGAAGATATATTTATGTACAATCAAAAGCAAATAAACTTACTATGAAATGTCACGATGTTATTAATGATTATATATTACAGGGGACAGGAATTTTATCTTTGGAAAAAGATTGTATTGCTTATTTCCGAACTCTGCAGTTTTATCCTTCCCATAATTTTAATACTGTTTTGCCCAGTCAAATATCCCTAAATTATAATATTATTGAAGATGATTGTTGTAATTATAAGTTTATTAACGAAAGCTCATATAAATTATCCCCAATTACTTTAACTAATATTAACTTAGAATCATTAAAATTGGCTTCACATAAATTGGACAATTTGGAACATGAGATAAATCAAGCCGAAAATCAAACACACATTGTTAAATATGGAAACTATTATTCTGTTTTATCTATTGTAACAATTTCTTTTATTCTTATTTACATTGTTTACAAAATTTATAAAAATTGTTTTAATAAATCTAGAAACGCGTCTTGTTGTATTCAAATTTATAATCAGTGTTATAACAAGAAAATCAAGGACAAACAAACTAGAGTTAATAATTCAATTGAACTTACAGATGTTTCAGATGAAATAGAATATGACAGGACGTCTGCTAAAAGCCTTCCAGAAATAGAAATTAATAAAAATCGTAATAAAGTAGTTTTTAGACAATTTGAGGGGTCAACCCGAAATTTAAGCAATTTTTAATCTTTTATACATTTTTATTTAAGATTATTGATTTCTATTATGGGATTTCTTAAACTTATCTTATTTTGATAATATTGGAATTTTGTGTTTAATGAATTATCATTATTTTTTTATATTTAATTTTATTTCTTTTACTATGTTTAAAAAATATATTGAACTGACCTATTGAAATGTGTTTAACGTAAAATAAATTGAATTTATGGTTGTTTGGAATGTTTAATGTTAAAATGTTATATTGTTTGTTTTTTCTATTTTTGTTTTTATTCACTACGGTTATTTAAAATATAACCTCCGTCAAAGGGGGGAGATGTTATAACCATTCTTTATATAATAAATTGTGCAATATAAGCAACGCCCATGTGGCTTTACAATATTATAAAAAGCC
>DWOP01000068.1:0-12560 GCA_018251135.1 Cephise aelius
ATACAAAGAAGTATATATAGAAACAAATATATATAGATCTTATCTAGTTGCATAGGGACTTCAATTATAAAAAGTTAGCGTCAACGTTCAGATAAATTCAAATATTTGTTTATTGGACAATGTTGACCCACTTGGTTAGTAAATTACATTAACTTAAGAATTATGTTAGTAAATACAAATATCTAAGTACAAAAAAGAAATAACCATCCATGTACATGCGTAGGTAAAGGTACGTTACTATAATTTAATATCAGATATGCATCTCTATACTTAAGTGTATGATGTTTAATACGAAATAAATCAGCAAACACAATAGAGCGGCGCGCAATCTAACCGGCAATCTAAAAGCAATTGTGTAAACATAGCTTTTCGGGAAAAGTCTATTCAACGATACTAGATTGGCGCGTGGAGTCGATAAACGTCCATTGCATGAGAATACTATTACTTTAATGCTATTCTGCAAGAACATAGTTCGTTGTCCAGAGTGGGATCGAAGTGAGATGTCAAATTCAACGAATTTGATTGATTATTTTGACACTTCACTCGAGTTGACCTTGAGCGGACCAATCAAATTCGTTGAATTTGACATCTCATTCCGAATTCGAACTCGCTTTCGAAATCGAACGATGTTCTTATAAGAATAGCGCTCCTGGTTCTAGTCACTGGTTCCCACGGCTTGGGAAATAGGATTCCCCTCGCTAGCCCAAGTATATGTCATGATATGGCGGCTTATGGGTCACTACTTTATTGACAACATCATCAGAAACTCGTAAAACGATCGTAAATACAGCCTTCTTCATACGGAAAAGTTTGATGCGATTTGACAGATAACTAACGAGAAGGGATTAGATATACTATTTTTAAACCATTTTTCGTATGGAAATACTATTTTTTCTCAATATCAGTATACAACATTATGTAATTATGTATATCATCAGCAATTACCGTGACTATGGAATTTTCGATAACACTACTGTTTAGCTCTATAATCTAATAATCTTCTGCGTGATGTCGATAAGATTGAAAAATCATCCACCTGCTATGAACACGGTTATTGGTATTCAGCATTGCGTTCATTATACTTATATTGATTCAATTGGAAGTCCCTTATTTTCTACATCTGCTATGAAACATCTATGATGATGTAGACCGGTAACATTTAACAAATTATCTTATAAATAAAATTCGTGTATGACAGGCAATGTGACCAACGGAGATAATATTATTTATGAACAACCTAATTGTACTTGGTGCACTTAGCACACGTACCTCGTCTGTCCGCTGCGAAGGGCTAGCTCTCTCGTCCCAACGAAATGACATTCCGATATCTCGAAAACATCAGAAATGTGGGTATTGCGATAAGCATTATTTCTTGACTGCCCCCACAGCAGATATTTCGATAATTCTATTAAGTATTACACTACGGGCTATATACATGTCACCGGAAAATTCTGAAAATCGTTAATTTATAAATAGCCGGTAAATTGTGAACTGGGGTAAATATTAAAACATGTCATGCAATATCGAGCAACCGGAGCGCGACTGTATTAAGTCTGTGCCAGTTCATAATTTAACGATTTTCCATGTGCGGATTAATAACTACTGAAAAATAATGTGATAAATTGTAAAATATGTTTAGTCTAGTGTACAATTTACCGACATTTTATCAATGAACGGTTTTCACTATTTTTCGGTGATATAAACACAACTTCGTTACAACTTTTTAGATTTAACCTGCGGGTGACACCTCGGGGTCCAGCTAGGTAATAAATAATACGATGATTTGAACGATATTTCTAGATGTGACTTGTACATGAATAAGACTTGTTGATCGGGTAGTACATAGTAAAGTAAAACCTAGAGCGTAAATTCAATCGTAGCAATGAGTAAGCGAGCTGTAGTTCATTATGTATTCATTTCATGGCATGGAAATATGACCAACTGTTAGCTTGATGGGCATGAGATCATTTTAACACATTGCCTAAATTAGTCGCAGCCATGAAATAATGTGAACGGAAAAAATATACAATTCGCAAGCTGATTCATGCAATTAGAACAGTACGAAGTGAGTAACTACAAGTATCGTAATTTGGTCCAAAGCATCTGATTAATCTTTAAAGTAGACAAAATTTTTGATAGACCAATGTTTCTATAGTTTAAATGAATATTTTGAACAATAGATAAAATATAAAAGTTATTAGTTAAAAAGTATAAAAGGCATTAACCGTGCGTTTTTGTAAAATAAATAAAATGCATGTTGGAGGAGTTTCCTTGGAGTTTCCTTCGCCGTTTGTTCTCTATAGTAAGAACACCTTACGAAATGGTGTTAATGCAGGATGGTCGGGGCCTGGTCAATATTGGACCCAAATAAATTGGTCCACTCACCCCAAAAACACAAATATTGCGATACCGTCAAGGTCTGAAATTGTGTACGTAAATAACGTAAATTGTGCAATAAATTTATTTCATTTCATTGTAAGCAAAAACAACAGATGGAAATAGCCACAGTTATAAGACTTCGGTCGTCTATTGAAAGTATTTCCATCGTAAAAGTATAATGGGGCGTAGAGGCCTTGGCTGGTAATCAGATAAGTTTGGGCTCGACGACATCGCAAATAGCCGAAGCCTTACGAAGGCGGCAAGGACGCGTGAGTCAACATGGCGTCAGAGGCGACCGTTTAGCGAACAACCGATACATAGGTACCTACTACATTCCTTTTTAGATGCGTAATCTAAAATTGCTCATGTAACTTAACTAGCGGGCATATCCATTCGGCGTTCGCAAAATGATGCGATGAAAAATTATGTTAAATTATTAAAATAGGTAATTATAACTATCCCCGCATTGGAGCACCGTGGTGGAGTATGCTCCAGGCCTAACTCGGTTGTGGGGACAGAGCAGTGCCCAGCAAGGGTTGCAGCCGTACTTAAGACCTAGACATAGATTTAAATATTTTAAGCTTTTTCTTGGCAAGGAAATTGTACTAGTTCGTTCAAATCAACTTTAAGTTTAATAATTTAGAATTATTTTTATTAATGCATGTTACTGCGCATTTATGTGGTAATATGGGATGGGCAAAATAGGACATCGTATTTTTTTCTTAGCGTTTATATGTGATTTCAAATTAGCTTCAGTTCCTAAATCTAATATTTTGATTTGACAAAGGGGGAGATCTCTCGCCAGGCAACGTGATCGTGCCTGGCCGTGCTCCGACAGTATCAATTCGAAGCTTATAGATGCGAGATATTGCGAAAACTTCGGTAGCGGGATTCAGAATCGGGTAACGTCATTTTATAGTCGGGTTGCGAGTATTTCGCAATACAATTAAGGTTTTGCACCACGCATAACGGCAAGCATCGAGCAGAAACTAATAAATTAATAAAAATATGGTTTAATATGCTTATTAACACTATGCTTATTACTGGTGTCGTAAAAACTTCAAATAAATCTCGACCAGATAAAACACTAGCTCTATTGATTCAAAATATCAATTGGGTGTGACGACCAGTTAACTACAGTGGAATTATGTTGCATGTTAGCCATTCCATGTATCATTCCAACTGTCACACGAACATGTTTGTTAGAAATAATTGTGACAGCTAAATTTAATACAAAGCTATTAAGATGATATTTATAGTGATAATCTAAGCGAAACAGTGTTGCCGGGATATCCACGATGAGCAGTCACGTGGATTTCGATTTCTATATCTATATTTGTACACTAATATAAAGCAACTCGATTAGGGGAAGCCTATGTCCCGGAGTGGATTCCTGAGGGCCGATAGATAGATTGAATCTTAACATAGTATAAAACAAAGTCACATTCTCTGTCTGTCCCTATTTCCCTATGTATGCTTAAATGTTTAAAACTACGTAACGGATTTTGATTAGGTTTTTTCTCTCTCTCAATAAAACCAGGGTTTTTTTTTACTTTTTTTTATTACCGCCAGAAATTTTACAACCCCTAGCGATTTTTTTACAATGGTCTAAGCTTGAGTCCTAACTATTTGACACGGGCGACTCAATTCGGAGCTTTATGAAGCTCTTAAGATTCATATTTGGAATAATAAGGGCGGAAAAAGCTATTATTTTTCCATCTGGCTCTGACTGGAGAGAAGGAGAATTAGACCACGAATAGAAATTTAATAGATCATATAAGCGGCTGCAAATTTAAACTGTATGGTATATGGACACCTAGGATTGCTCTATTGTGTACGTAATAATGTTCCATTGTTAGTTGGAATTAGTATAATCCCAACTAACGAAACATAAATAGGTGCAAATCTTTTCGATGATCGTAACTTAGTGCACGATGAACCGCGCATAGTCCCGAGGCTTGTGGAGATTCTAATTGATCTACAAAGTTAAGCAATGTCGGATGCGGTCAGGAAATAGATGGGTGACCGCTAGTGGCTACATTTCATTCACTTTTCCGTACTTCGGAAAGCCGTCGGTCCTGGTTGTTATCGTCATATAGCACTCGTTAAATCTTGTCAGAGGCCTCATTGGCCTTGACACGGATTGACCACGAACCCGCATTGGAGGAGCGTGGTGGAGTAAGCTCTCGGCCTTCCCCGGTTGTGACAAGAGACCCGTACCCAGCAACGGGATAGGGTTGCAGCCAACTCACGATTCAGTTACAAAATTCAATCCAATGTTTTATTTCCCACTGAACAAGTAACACCATGTCATCTCGTAAACATGAAGAAAAAAGGTAAATAAATGTGCGATGGCTAATCAACGTTTTGTCAGAGTGCCAGGCGCACGGCGGGCCGGCGGTCGCGGGTTCATATCGTATGTACATATGCATTACGCTGTGGCCGTGTCGGATTTTACAATTTTCAATTCTGAATGCAAAACTTCTTTTAGCTTCGGCTTCTAATAAAATGTCATAAATGAGGAATTTTAAATTAAAAATTGTTTCGTATTACCTAGATAAAAATGTTTCCATCCAAATTGTAAAAAATTGAATGAAACTAGCAAGTCTAGTATATTTTTCCTTCAAGTACTCTACGAAAATCTGTAGTTCTGCGTTGACTGGACATACATAGGCTGCCTGCACATTAAGATTTCGCGTTAAATTCCTTAGTTCGTTCAGCAAACGAAGGAATTTGAATGTATAAACTTTATGTAAAAGAATAATTAATTGTCTGCACACAATTTATTTCGTACGATTGACAAACCTAATGTTAAACCGAATACAATCAACCACCAGTTTGAAGACTCCGGTCGAGCACATGACGTGGAGCTATCATTAGCTTAGTAGATACGAGCGTCCAATAAAGCGTGCACGCGCGCAGCCCCGCAGCGAGTCGCGAGCAGCGCCAGTGCTGGCCCCCCGCCAACCCGATATGCAAATTCATTTGCAATACGCCACCATTCTTGACAAGACTCCCCAGATAAGTACGATGTCAACACGCTCACTCGCGGGCTTGGCACCGATACCATCCTCAACTATTTTTTTATATCCAACCCAATAAGCATTAAATATATAAAGACGTACGTTACCGATAGTTCAATCTACGTACGAGCTTCTAATTCATATCCGATTCTTTACGTTTTTACGTTCAGGAATAAGGAAAACAAACACGTAGGCGTCTTAATAATAAACACACGGAAGATAACTAACTCTCTAAAGGAAAAGTCTTATCTGTTTTATTAACTGTGAATGTTGATTTTTGTGAAGATTGTTTTATGAATCTTTCTATCAGCCCATATCTAGGCATTGGCGTGCCCAAAAATAATGATTTTGAGTTGAAAATGACTGAACACCTTATCCCCATCACCGATGGGCGATGTTCTGAGTTACCCAGATGTTCTGGGTTAAATCCTTTAGTGGTAGTGTGTTATTCTAGACTGACACCGTAATCTACAAGGAACATAAATTTTTAAATAGGCCGAAGAATGTTATAACAGTGACAAAGAGCACGATTATCAGCCATTGATCAAACAAATGTTAATGGCAATGTGTTTCATTAAATGTCGCTGTCAGTTACCCTGATTAATACACGCACCGGCCGAGAAGATATCAGATCTAAAATAGATGCGTGAACGAGTCCATGAATCAGAAACGGATAGGGCACCGGCGAAGCAATTAGGACGACAATGGTTCAGCTATTTCGACAATGTCCGGGCTGTGTTCCTGATGAGACGCCGATGGATCGGGAGATAGCTTGGCGTCGCTCCAATTCACTCTCACCCTATCCCGTGTCAACGTTTGATATTGAGATTGTTCAAGAGATAAGCGATCCTCGAAGATTGCCGGGAGTATTGAAATACAATACCGCCCGTAGTAAGCTCTTGTCTGTCGATCCAAAATAGCATACTCAAAACAAACACCGTATCAACAGCACAATAAACTTCGAGACTAAATAGTGGTGCTGATATTGGAACTGGCGTAATACAACGACGGGTCAAAAGCATTACCAATGCAATAATAGTTTAAGTTACAATCGAAACCGATACTGCAAACTGGTTCATAATGGCCGCAGCTAAATCTGGTCTATTTCGTTAAAATACGATAACACGCGAACAGTACTGACAGAGTAGGACCCGCCGCAAGGACAACGAGTGCGCACGTCACACGCGAACACATACTATAACTAAATAAATAATAGTGAATCGATATGAATAAATAAAATACTTGCAGCTACAACATGAGTTTCTCTCTAACACGATAAGGGTTTAAACAATAGTTTAATGGGGTTACTAAATCCGTAGAATTCACGCATTTAAGACACCTATGGACAAATCACAAATAATGCAAGTCATTATTAATTTCCAATATACAAGCTTCACATTCAAACTCTCCTAGCTTGCGAGAATCTGAGTAAAATAATCTTCGTACTACGTACTACGTACTAGTAGTAAAATACGAATCAATTTAAAAACAAATGAGCTCATATACATCACAACAAATCAACGTTGTAATGTTTCAAATAATTAACATTGTCAATCAAAGAATGAGCAACGTCGCGACCACGCTTGTCCATTAGTGGCCATCTCGTCTTATTTATAAGATTTTTGTAATTATGAGAAATCTCGACACAAACCAGACGAGATAGGGTGATTTTTAAGCTATATCTGCCCACAAAAACGTAAAGTAAAAAAAAAAAATGGCAAGAGCGTATCAGATCGCGGACTACGCATTACAAATGAAAAGTGTTCCGTAGTAAGGATGGTTAAGGTTTAAATAAGTAGTAACAAAGATATATTTGTATTTCTTAATATGAAAAACTAAATTAATTTTGTCGGTCACTTCAATTTGAAACCGACAATATGTCAAAAATATACGAGACAATTTTTTTTCAAATGAATTTTCATCGAAGGTTTAATTTTTTTTTACCTCATTGTTTAAAAGTCTTCAAACATTCCAACTAATTCATCCAACGAGTCTAACAAACCCATGATCGTTAGTATAGAAGGGACATCATTTGGCTTGACCTAAACGCAACAACACAAAATTAATGAGTAGTGGAAATGACTAAAATCTCCAGACAAGAGGAAAATAAATAGTATTTCGAGGAAACTGCCGCAGAAGGACAATAAACGACGACACGAGGCGTGAACTACATAATAATGAGCCGAGAAAGGTCAGCACTCTACGTATTACCTCCATCAATTTTCTTCGCAACCTTGTTATGGACAATTTTGTTTCTTTTACAAAATTTATTTGAAAAATAAAAATAGACTTGGTCGAATATGCTAAGAATTAATTTGGTATTCAGGAATATGATGTTCATGAAACTGAATTTAAGACCAAGACGAATTCTGATGAAATATCGTATGAAAAGAGAGTTAAAGTAAATTAATAACAATAACAGGAAAGAATACTAGCAACAGACGATACGTGTGTATAATAATGTTTTGATCGACCAATGTACACATAATCGATAGGAAAGTTGCTTGACCGGGTTGTGGCCTATTTTTATTGTTACCACGATACTATACCTATCCGCAAATCGCGTCTGCCATGCGCAAAACGTGCTTGTACGAGCGCGATAAATCATAAGCGGCCCGATGAGTACACGTCACGGATATCTCGTTGTCGATTACTCCTGTCACAGGGGGAATTGGCAGTGATTGCAATTATACTGGACGACATCACCGCTTGCACTTGAATTGATTGTATCGAGTGCGCACCAGTTACTGCAATTAGATGACGATAAACTATCTTCGTCTCAGTCTTCATATAATCGACGATCGCAAATATAGTTCGGTAAATAATTTGGGATAAAATCAAATCTATGCAAAACTAACGCAACGGCATCGGTTGAACCGGGTCAATCAGTCCACGGGAGGTACAATCAGCGTCGCCGCAACATAATCAAACTAATTGATCGCTTTCCGTTCTGTACTACAGATTGTATAGGACAGCGCACAACTATACGTATAAAAACTAACGTATCTATTCCTCTAAATTCTTAAAGCTCTAATGGACCGTTAAAATTTTTCTAGGTAAATCTCAGACTTAGAAGGGGATTTAAGTCTTCGATAAATCTAGTGGATAGGTACACAGGGGATTACCACGACGGACGTGCTGCGAAAAGGATTTTCAGATAGCGGGCGTGCAAGCCGATCAGCGAGGGCCGACGGCCGCCTCCCATTCACCCCCGCGACACGTGTCGGTATCGATCGCAAGCCGCGCGCCCCCCGTCACAGCTGGTACCCTCCCTTCTCGCCTCGCACTTTCATTTCACAGTACCCAAGGGTGATCTAGAAAAGTTTAGCGTAGCTAAATCATGTCATATCACCTCATTAAAAGTTATTGACACGCAGACTGCTCCTCGTTACTTTGATGAGGTCTCGCGAGACTGTCGCGCAACGAAAAAGCTTGTTATGTTAACTGAGTTTCTTAAATAAATCTGTCAAGTGGTGTCTCCTTTCGCACGTAGGGAATTCTGTTTCAACCTTCACTTGTATTTAAGTACACAAATTTAGAGTGACTCCCTCGTAGTTCGAGGTATATATGACTTGGATAACAATACACCATTTGGTACCATCTAACTGATCTGATAATGGGAATTGAGCCCAGGAATTGAACTGTGAACCTGTTTTGATGAATTAGATTCACAGATGGATTAATTTCATAATTTAAACAATAATGTGACCGTCTATCTATAACTGGCTTGCAAATTTATATTTATAGTATTATATAAGTAAATAATTTTCTTTTAATTTCTGAAACCTTATAATCAATAAGGAAGATGGCCGGTGATGTGACTAGCAATTAATAGCCAGAGCCAAACTAGTTCTCGGTTAGTAGCAAGAGAATTGTTCCGCAAATAGCATTAGACACGCATACGCACGGCCGATGGGAGGCTATCTCTCTCTGACGAGTGAACGACTTCTTATCGTGGAATGTGACACCGACATTAAATTAAAAGAGAAACGTAAACATTGAAAATTTTATCGTCAGCAAAAAAATAAACTTCAATTGTCATATATTGTTTGGTCATGTTGGGAAAATTTTATCTATAAACATTACGAAGAGGTCATCCATTCGTCCGAACTTCTTTATACTGTTTTCGATACATACTATGCTCTATAAATATCCAGTGTCTTTTGTTTGCGAAGGTTATTTAATTTTACATCAGAAGCGATTTTTGTCACAAGTGAAAAATCGGAACGTTATAGTGAAAGTTTGTTAATCTTCAACATCCCATGCATAATATTCAGCGCACGTGAGGCATTAACGACAGTTTCAGCTGTTGTATAAAGCGGAGCTTCTACCGCATAAAAGCATAATGAAAAGGCAATAAAATTTGCTTTCAGGCGTGAAGAGGGGTCAATGAATCTTGGCCGGTGCAACGTGGCCTCCGGTTTCGGTCACTGGAGGCGCTGCGCTGGCGTCGAGCCCACAGAAACGGCGGTCAACTCTATTGTAGACCACGAATTACGCCATGATTACGTCTCGGACATTTTCTTCTCTTCGACAACAGACAAATTGCTTTTTCCAACGTCAATTTTTTTGTTTTGTTTCGTGGTATCTTTGTGGAACGCAATGACCACTGAAAGATGGGTCGCCAAAATGTAAGGTGCGCTAAGCAGTTTGTCATCTTTGCATCTTCACAAACAAATGGGATTTATGAGGACGTGAATCAATTTGATTCATATTTATATCTAAGCAATTAATTTTTGAACTGTCAAAGTCATTATTGTGCGGTTGCCTCGTCGACTTGAATGTTTTCTTTTAGGTATTTTCAATAAGTATTCAAGTATTCGAAGAGGCTGGATAAAATATTTCTCGTATCAAACAATACGCCTCCTCAAATTCTCAATGTGGCTACTGTACAGATTATTTTAAGTGAATTCGCATACACTTTAAAAATTACCTCAGCTCAGCAAGAATAATGGCATATAACAATGTACAAGCGTGAATACGGGTGAATAATATGAGTGATCGTTTTTGTTTACGGTTTTTCGTATTAAAAGTGTGGTCGTATTTACATGTGAATCTTCCAATAGTCTGGAAATATCAAGACTGACCGTGGACGTGATTCAGGCAATCGACAGTACATGTGGTGGATGAAAATAATAATTGTACACGGGTAAGACGGATTTGTTACAAATGGAAACTTGCCCAGCTTTATTATCGGTCCCGATCAAATGGATATAAACTATTAAATATGGTTCCCACTGACATCGCAGTAAACATATCCAACGCAATAAACAATTGTTTATAATTTTTTTGGTTTATGTGTTACCTTGATGTTAGATGAAACAGTACAATGACAAATTGCCGAAATGATTCGTGAAGCGGTTGCATTAGCGGGATCGAATGATCGCTTTCAGATCTGGCAAACACATGAAGGGATCAAACGTGGTTTCTGATACTTTTGTGTGCAATATTCGTCCGTTCTCTGCACATTTATTTACAAAATTCGTCCGTATTCTGGTGTATATTTGCGTGCAATATTAGTCCTTTTTCTAGCCCATTTGTGTGCAACATTTGTCAGGTTTCTGGAGCATAAGTGTGCAATATTCGTCCGTTTTCTAGCACATTTGTGTGCAATATTCATCCGTTGTCTGTTGCAGGAAAACGGGGATTGGTTATCGAGTGCGCTTTCCTGTTGGTGGCAAATTAATTTGCTGTGCGGCCGTTACGAGCGGATGTGACAATATTGTATTGTTAGCTTGAATCCGAATATAGACGTAATGCCATGACGCCGACCGCAAAAAGTAATGCTACAGTCAATAGTTACATACCTAATATGTAATTCTAGACAGAAGAACATTTTTGTATGCGAGTACAATAACGTTGCTAGCAGGCACTGGCTTTTATTTTAATGATCAACGACTTTTAGCGCGAAAAATAAAAGTAATTATTAATACGGGTAGGTAACAATCCTTTCTAGCCTTGAGTAACGGAACTATTTCGTTATTCGTTACAACCAAAATTTTGTAAATTTATTTTGTGCAAGGCTAAATAAACGTTTAGCACTTTATAACAATTGTCAATATAATTGTGTGTATTACGACCGATTAAAATGATATGTATGTTAGTACAAATATCACGATTATTGAGCAGCCACTAATAACGGAACAACATATATCAAAAACCAATGATAGAAATAGATAAAAAGCATTTAAAATAGTGGATTTCCATCTAAATTGGCACAAATCATGTGATTGTTCTAATGATATTACACAACACAGTGACAGGGTCTCTGCGATAGCCATCAGCGTAAGTAACAATAAAATGGACGCTACCGAGAATTTCGTTATCACAAATTATTAGGACTGAAATTATTATCAATATCAAAATTAGAAGATAGTAATCTACATTTAAAATGATCGCGCTAAGTAAAAAAAACATTGCGGGCAGAATATAAAAAACAGCAATCAACGTCTCGCCAATAAAAAACGATTTCGTTTGGTGCAAATAGGATCTTTCCAATCGAAGAGGAAAATTATGAGCTAGCTCGTGTAATTAAAGTCTACGGCGGAAATTAGGTTCATTTATAAACACCTACCACTTACTTTCTAAAAAGCCAATTAACGTCTTCGAAGCATATATTACTTAATTTAATATCGTGCATAAAGTACCACGTGACGGTAACTCACGAGTTTCATTATGTGTGTGGGCACATCGACTCGGATTAATTTCAATGTGGGTTATTGTCTAAACAAACAAACGTATATTGTACTGCTAGTTACACACATACATCGAGTTCCGCAAACGCTAATGAATATTGTGTTACACGTATCCCTGATGTAGTAGGCAAGTGTTATGTTAATTGTCGAGATCTCACGCCCAACAAGGGTACTCTGTAACAATAAATATAGAACCGCGAGCACAGCAGCTGCATCACAGTGTGTTTGCGTTTTTATTGTCCCGTATCCCGGCTTTGTGATACTCCCAGCTGCTCGGGGATTTCGGGAATAAAAGCCTGGAGAATTAAAGAATCTTGTTTGATATTTACAATTGTATTTTTTCCTATATTTAAAAGGACTCTTAGTCTAATGGTAAGTGATCCTGACTATAACGCCGGAGGTCGTGAATTCGTTTCCCAACCAGGACAAACATTTGTGTGATGAGAACAAATATTTGTTCTGT
>DWOP01000069.1:0-12508 GCA_018251135.1 Cephise aelius
CCGGAAGGTTTCGGTGTATAATTTGGTAAGATTTTGTGGAAATTGGTTGAAATATGACGATAATTACTACCCATGAACATTTAACCATGAACGAAGACCTAAATAATTTCAAATCATAGATACGCCCATGAGCAGACCTGAAATACTCAAGAATATACATATTTCTATTTTACAATACATTATTATTCCTAACATAATAGACATAACAACATAGTAGACAAAATAAAATCCGAAAATTCTGACTGTATATTTAACATTTTAAGTAAAATTTCATCTGATGTCATTTAAAGACGTGTTGAGTCAGCGATAGTGTCATTTCAATTATTGAGTTACATCTATGTTTTATTGACATTACTGACAACGTCTAAAATTTGTCAATCTACAGAAAAATAAAAAGTATTTTTTTATGGACAGTACTCAAACGTTCACAGAAAGATTTGACTAATATAATAGGTAAATATTTCTGAATTACACAAAATCGAAATAATAATAAATGGGACGTGGGTTCAGTAATAAACTAAAAATAACCGTATAATTGGCCTTAACCATATTATAAACCATATAATTGGACTAAAAAAATTAATACTAAGTAAGGAACATAGCCTAAAAACATTTAAATTGAATAAACTTTTTTCATACATAATGTTTGTGAGTATTTTTATTCAGGTTGTCTGGTAATATTTTGTTACTGAACTTTGACACATAATTTAATTTTAAGCCGGTACGAAGTTCGCACGGGTCAGCTAGTGTATATATATGTGTAAATATACACACATACATACAAGAATTGCTCGTTTAAAAGTATTCGATATGTAATAAGTAAAATTAAGCGATTTTCTCTTAATTCATTAACTTATAATATTTAATATCGCTAGCCGTTTAGTCGCGTGTTGTCAGTAAAGTAGAATGATATTGTAATGATTACGTTAGAGTAACTTCAACAACGAATGGCTCAAGTAGTAGGCGCCAGGTATGTGACATTACGCATACACATCCTGGTCTTGACAATTAAAACACGCTTGACATTGAATTTGAGTTCACCCCGTTCATCTAAGCATTGTAATGTAAATATTTCTTGGAATCTACGGAGTAACAATATTCTCTATATCTACCTACCGCATTCTTCTACTCATAGCAGCACACTGGAATACTTTATGGGTGTTAACACATACAAAGAGATATATACAAACATCCAAAACTAAAAATCTTAAGCGATCACGTTGGCCTGGTCAGGATTCTAGCTCATGACCTACTCAGCAATCCCATTCTCTCACCAATTCCCTACACTGATTCAATAGGTATATAACATGAATTCTTAATACATTTAATTAGACAGAAATTTATTCTAACATTAACATTTTCGGTTAATAAGATTTTATATTCAAGGCTAACCAATCCAAACACAAAGTAATATTATATTAAAGAATGTTAATATAATACTTGTAATAAAAAAAAACTTTGAATTAAATGTTTTTATAGTGCAAATATGCCACGGCAGTAAGCTTGGGTTAGTGCATTTTGATTAGATTGACATATGTTATTTATTATTTAATCTATCCACTATTTATATCCAACTAACATTATATTCAGCTTCATTAGTCATTAAAATAACAAATTCGAAAATTATTTTTTATTCAAGGTTACAATTATATAATTATCAGTACTGTGGTGGTTCCGTCTCTCGCACTGCTGGCCTATAGAAGTGTTAGCTCAAGGATTTAAAAAGTATTAGCTATTAGCTGAGTTCCACGCTAATACATATATGATATATAAAACGCATATGATACATGTGGCATCGCCGGGCCGTGTAAGTTATCTTTGAACCGGTGCAATCTTTCAGATCGCACGAACGAGAATCGTTGAGCTGTAGCTCGATTGCAATCTAAAGATATAATACTAGGGGCCTTTACCTAGTGCCCAGGGCGACAAATTTTCAAGAGAGTTAAAATGCGTAACATGAGCAAAAAAATATTTCGTGTTATCATAAAGACTCCAATATGTGTGAGATATTGTGAACTAAAGGATTTAGGTGGCGGGGCGAAAATTTTCACGGTTCCCCAGGGCGACACTAAGAATAAATCAGAAGACATACAATGAGAAATGAAAATACATATGAGAAATTTGTAGTTTCTTTCGCCACTACTCCTGCAAAACAAAATACGTTTATGAAGTGGCGATAGTTACGTTCAAAAAGAATTCTATATAAATCTACTACAACAACAACAACACACACTAAAACTACAACTTTGAATAAAATATTTTAAATTTGAGTTTGAAATTGATTACTGACGCTTTGCTACTTCTTAGTGTTATGGAACTGGCAAAACATATATTTGAACCTATTCTTTTTCGCGCTTAGTTACGTCAATGTAAAATAACAACTCGTGGTTACGAGTTGTTAAAGGTAACATAATATTTTACATAACGTATTGGTAAGTGTTGAAATATAGAAATAAGTTAATTCTCACTAAGAATATTGGATGGTTAGATAAATATTTAAGTCTGTAATATTTGTGCTTTATTAAATTATTACATACGCCACAGTCCAGTCTTTACTCTGGACTGTAGCGTATGTAATACTTACTCTTTAGTTAGAATTCATTGAAATTTCATATATTCTACATGAAACTAGCTGTGTTTAGTATTGGTGAAAGAACAATGTGATACCCTTTTATTAGGATTAAAAATTAATGCCTTAAGTAAATGAATCTACCTCACCACATACTTTAACTGAGGCTATCGCAGTTTTATACTGCTGCTATAAAAGTGAAAATAAAGTGGCGATGGTGCGGCCGTAGGTAGGTTAGGTAGGTTAAAGGCGTTCCACCATCATTTTAAGTTGTTAACATCTGTACTTAACGACAATGGGCATGTAACATCAGGTGGATATCCGTTTACTACTCCTGTGAAATAGTAATTTGCTATGTATTTTTGTTAGTTATTAGCGTTTTTGCATAAATATTTTTCTATACTGACGTTTACTACGATTTTAATGTATAAAATTTGTAACCAGTGTGATCAACTCTGGTGACCTTCTACGTTTCTCAGTACTTATAACACCGCCATACTCGTAAATGTAAAAGTAGTCATAATATATAATAGCTATATATTATGGTATCGCCGGGTTATTTCAAGTAAAACATGAGACGAGAGACAATTTAATTTAATTATTAATTAAATTGAAACAAAACAGAATGAAACTATTCGTATTATGACAGCTAATAAAGACTTTGATTTCTAAACGAGTAATATTCAAATTTAACAATCTTCAATGTCTAAAAATCAATGATAGCTCAGTGGTTAGTTTTTGACATCTTTAACTTCGTGAATTCGGAATTGGAAAAATTGTTTTCATTTTTCTGAGTTATATGAGTATTATAAATCAAGGATTACTTGCTTTAACGGTGAAGAAAAGCATCGTGAGGAAAATTACATGCCTGAGATCTCTGAAAAAAATAATTCTCAAAGATGCCTGAAGTCTGCCAATTCGCACTTGGCCAGAATGGTGAACGATGATCCAAATACTTCTCATTCTAATATGCAACCCCTGCTCAGCAGTGGCATAGTAATGGTTTGAAAACTAATTTTAATTATAACAATTAGGAAAACGCCAAATTATAATAAACTAGCGCAGAGCCCCGCGGTTTAACCCGCCGTTTATTTAAAGAATTGTAGCTTAATGTTACATAGCCTACGTAATATGTATTGATAGACACAGATTGATCTTTACCGAACCTGTTAACGTAAAACATTTCACAAAAGATGAACTCTATAGTATTTATAGCCAACATTCACTTATAACGGTCCGATTGTAACGGTCAGTGAATGTACAAAAAACATAAGATGCAGAATCTCCGTGCAAAGCTTAAAGTAGGTAAGTTTCACCAATTGAATAACGGGCTCATATATTATTTAGTTTTTCAGAATAAGGAATTTATCTTAGATATCGCGTAATGCGTTGTTGTTCGTAGGTACAGTCAGCGCCAAAAATAGAAATAAAAAAATAAAAATATAAGAAAAGAAAAAGAAATAAAATTTCGATAGTAACTCGTTATAATTTTAGGTTTGAATCTTAATGAGGTTCTTTTGTGAAAAGTATACCCCTATAATCATTGTAAGATACATGTATTTTGATTTACGAATAGCTCATTATCAGGATTAATAAACCTATTATGTATTTGACACAATGTACGGGCAGTATGAACTTTATATCCATATTACAGCGAAATACGCTTAAAATATTTAAGAATAAACTATTCTCTTCGCTCCTTAATTCATATATATTTTTTTTTTAACATGTACAAGAAAAATTTAACCATATGACACATTTAAACATATGTTCACATTAGACTCCGTGACCTACAAAGAATAGTTTGAAATTGATAGGCAGGTATCTACGAACACAGTATAACTACAAAACACACGAAAGGCAATAAATATATAGCAGAGACAATGGATATTCAAAATTGATTCGTAAAAATCACTTTCTGAACTTGAACAAGTTACTGCTACTTACACCGCTACTACTAAAACGCGTGAACCTTAAAATGCCTAAAGAAGAAATTGTATAAGAAACACAACACAAACCCACATCATAATCATCTTTAGTATACGAGAGTAAATCCGGAGACAAAACAAGAGTATAATATTAATGGAAGCGTTTTAATTGTTGTAAATATTCCAGTGGTCATTCAACTCTGGTCGTATAGTATTGATAATGACGGTACGGGAAACTGGACCACTCGCTGCTGATTACACTACCAAGTGCGTTACATATTTGCTTTATTTCTAGCTGACATAGTTTATTGTATCATAATCATTAAACCATTACTGTCGTACAGCCGGCCACCGTCCTCGGAATGAGGAGGGTTAGAGTAGACCACCACGCTGGCCAAAATAGGTTGACCTTTGAAAATATAACTACAAACATATTTATGTTCATAATAAAATAAACTTGTAGACCTTTATGATTGTTATAGGAAACTCTCAGATACGTAGATTTCCTCGTAATGTCCCCCTGCCATTACAATAAGGTACAATCGTCTATATGAGGCAAGATTTTGTAAGATCAGGGAGAATCCAGATATTCCTCCCCGGGAGCCAAAATTTACAAGTTGGCCTATGTCGTGCTAAGAAGTTCTGCACTTTTCTTTAAAACTACATCAATTTATCTTTCGATTTTGTTAATGAACATATCAAGAAAGTTAGTTCAGTCAACCTTGATCACACAGACAGTATACAAAAGATTTTTTGTATATTACGTTTGACAAACAGATAGTTACTTGCCTATAAAGTATAGATGTTTAGATTACCAAAAGTATTCCAAATGAGTTGCCAACTAATAATGTCATATATGTACAACTGTGCTCTGAAATATTGTAACATTAAATACACTATGAAATTTTCAAAAAACATAAAGTGTCACGCAATCATACCATCGATCTGATAATATAAATGAAATCAATATGACTAGATTGACAAGCAACCTTCCATGGGAGGTATGTTTTCAGATATTGATACACCGCAATCACTTCAAATTTGAATACGATAACGATACAACAATCAGTCTTTTATTAATATGTTATTGAAACTTAGACTAAAAGTAGATGAATTTCATTGTGTATTATGTGCTAGTCTCCTTACCGAATTAGGTTTCTTTTTTAATTACAGGCCAATATATTATCTCGTATTTATGTAACGAACTGTATAATATCGATGATAAAAGAAGATAAGAATAAATTATGATAAAATAAAAACAAGAATTCCAAATTGTTCATCAATAAATGTTCAAAAACTGTCTTATTTAAGAAGTGTAGCATCATATACAGTTTACTAATATGGAGAGGAAACTTTGATAAAATAATATTTATTCGACTTAAATTACATGTCATAATGCGCTTATAATAAAATTATAACCGTATGTGGGTTAAAATAAGACAAATCAATATAGACTGCCTTTAGTTACCTGCTAATTTGTTCGAGACCATAAAAATTACAAGAATATTATTGTAACTACATATAAACACCTATTTAAAATAATAATTACCACATCTATTTATGAAACGGCAAATACACGTACAGCAAATAACGATCAGAAGATTTACATATTCCTGCACTATTCGATAACGTTCGTCGAATACGGGGGTCGGTAGTCGCCTTAGAATAAAACAATGTTGCTATTCACCTGTGTATTAATACATTGCATGTTCCTATTAATAACACCATGTTCATAAATTAGTTTCACGTCAAACGTCACTGTAAATAAACTAGCATGGTCGTCGAATTAGCGAAACCGACCACGAACGTACCCCGCGGCGGCGCTGGTCGCGCAGCACTGATGACTGCCGATTGCCGAACGATAGCGCGCGCCCGACCCTACGGCCGCTACCACGATTACTCAAACGATGACACGCCACGCCAAATTGTCGTCCAACCGTCAACTTTAACTCTACAGATGTACTGCACGGAAGTACATGCAGAGTAACGTGGTGAAGGGCTCCCATTGTTGCTTTAACACTGATAACAGGTAAGATACCTTCTGTGTTCGCACCTACGAGGTACATATACTACATATCGTACAAATGTAAGTACCGGGCAAACAAGATAGCTACTAAACTGCAAATCAACGTAACACGAACAACAGGACTGTAATACGCCGCCATCTGTCAGTAGCTAATGTAAGTTTTTATATAGATACAAAATCTATATTCTTGAAGTGCGGCATAAGAAATTAAAACTCATTATGTGCAAGTCATTTTGTTAGCAACAAGACAAAGGTAAAAAGATAAGTGCATAACTAATATAAGGCATACAGAAACTGCGACATAGTAAGAGGGAGGGCCAAACAATAAAGCCAACAATAACATACTTGTTGTTATATTGCCTCAAAATAACATCCATTTACAATAGTGGTACAGTACAAGCTTGTTATTTACCTTTAGAACAAAGCGTTAATTCTATATTTTATAGGCCAGAAGACGCTAAACAGATATTTTTCATACTTTTAGGAAGTGCCAAGTCAATATGGTTCTCTCATGAATACCATTGTCAGAACTGGGCCAAATTGAAATTGAACCACACTGGAATCACCAGCTTTCAAATAAAAAAGAATCATCAAAATTAGTTCACCCAGTTGAAAGTTCTAATAAACATAAAAAATACAGTTGAATTGACAGCCTCATCCTTTTATAAAGTTGGTTAATAAATACATGATAATATCATTTTTAACATATCTATCAAGAAATTGATGAATCGAATGTTAACATGCGTTTCATTATTTTTCAATCAAATAATTCGTTTTAACTTTTGGTATGGTGTTTCTTAAGCCATATACTACTTTTAAATCAAAAATACAAACGAAGGTACTATTACATCTAAGTTTAAGCGACTAAGGAAAGCCATAATAATTACTACTTTATGTACTTGTAAAGCCTCATAATTAAAGCAATAATATCCATTTTAACCCTTGTAAAGGTGGATCACATAAAAATAATAACACGAAGTTGTCTATGAAATTATAAATAAATGTTTCTGTAACGGACAAAACGTTTTCGATCCATATATTTATCCTCGTTCATAGATTGTTAAGCACTACGAAAAGTTTTAGATCATAACTCGAAGATAATTTGGAAAAACAGCAGTTTGTTGAAAAGCATTTCCATTTAATTTTCGTCTTAGATCACGGTAGATCACAATTAAACTTATCACAACTACGTTCTGTGTCTGTGTGACCTCCAAACTCAATTCATCGAATCAAATTAGGAAATAAAATTATTTTTTTATTAAATTATATTTTGCACTACATTAATCAAATTGGGTTCAATGATCATAATGAGAGTTGAGAGATCATATGAAGCAGATATCTAAATGTATTTTTACATAACATGTGCATATAAATTATATTTAAGATAATATTTAACACATACATATCACAGAGAAATAAGTCCGAAGGACGGTTGGTTTTCGAATACCTGTGTTACAATTCACACTTTGTACTTTTACATTGCGAGCTTTTACTGCGAAAATAATAAAGTCCAAGGCCATAAATAACATTCGTAATTCCAATCCATCAACACACCGCGTGAGGGAGAGGCACATCTCCGAACAATGACCAAAATAAAGTTGATAGCGGGGAGCTTGCGCGATATTTTGGCAAGTCGGCCGGTGCGTGTCGCGGCTCGATGATGCCATCGCCGTGGAGGATCGTGACGTCACCGCGCATTTTCCAAACGTGGCCGCCAGACGAAAATAGTCCCGCCCCGCCGCAGGCCCCTCGCACCGTCACCGACAAATTTAGCGACCCGACCGACGCGGAACGACCAGCCGCAACCCGCTGCGCTGCCTTCGTCTTCGTAACACAACTTTGGCTACGGCCGACTTGCATTTCCCTAAATGCACCGGCTATATCTACCTAAATTATAAGAGCATCGTAACAGATATAAAAAATCCCCTAGAAGCCAGACAAATGCGCTTTCGGCTCCACGCCAAGATCTACGTTGACCTCCGAGCGATTTAGTAAAATTTTGCAGTTTCATAAGTTTGCAAAAACATTTAAGTGCAAAATCACGGCCTGTGGAAAAAACAAAAACATGTTTTATTTGTTACCAAATTAGATTCACAAGGAGTGTCATGCTCGTGCTATATGACATCATTTGTCTAATATAGGCATGCCATTAAAATCATTTTAGTTGAAAAGCTTTTAAGATACTGACTCTAGATGACCATTACCGAAGTACGGGAGATAAATAATTATTGCTTCATACTACTAGTTATTTGCCATAAATTGATGTATTTAAAATAATACCTTAGTCATATGCTGTTACAATAAAATTAATTCTTCCTGTTTAGTCAATAATGAATTATTGTACGGTTTTGAAATTGTCCATGACATTTTCTTTCACAGTGTTATAAAAATTTAAAATTTTCACAAAGTCCAGTACTCATGAGTTTTATCTCTAGACTCTTTCAGTTTTATTTTTTACTAGCTAACTCGGCAAACTTCGTACCGCCTTAGAATTAAATAATGTGTCAAAGTACAATAACTAAAAATTTACAGATAACCAAAAAAAAAACTCAAAAATATTATTCAATTTAAATATTTTTAGGCTATCTTCCTTGCTTAGTATTAATTTTGTGAACACACCCTTTGACATTTGACAAATTGATAAATTTCCAACAGGATCGTTATACAACAGACGTTGGTGATGGCAAATCCGTGCTCACTTACACTCCGGTGTCCGACGGCGACTACGGGACGCTGTCATGTCGCGCGATCAACTTGGCAGGACGACAAGTCGTGCCGTGCGTTTACACACTGCTACCAGCGACGCGGCCTGATCCACCAACCAACTGCACCGTCTATAATTTGACTGACGACTCGCTCGACCTGACATGTTTACCAGGTAATTATTTTTATAAAATATGTTGCCGCAAATGTTTACCCTTGTACCCGTCGTAACAAATGTTTACATTCGAAATTGAATGTAGAATTCTATCAGTTTCACTATAAATCAAACCCGCAGGATTTGGTGCAGAGAACCAAAGGAAAATTTTAAAATTTCTTCGTCTTTATTGTTCCTAATATTCGTTTTCCCCTATTTGCTATTTTACTATTAGTTTTCCTCTGGCTCTCTGCACCATACTCATGATCAGTTGGTAACTGGAGAGAGAAAGGGATTGATGGTGTTAGGTTATGTATATTTATCATCATTATATCATAACATCATCGATGTAGAAGATCGATGTATCCTGGCACAGATACATATATCTATAATTATTTATTTAAAAGGATGCCATAAGAAGGAAATATGATTATGTACTTTATTTCTTTTATTTAACTATTTCTATCAATCTCTAAGAGAAGACTCTGTAAGACTTAGAACATGAATAGACGTGTATTATAATTACTTAAAAACTTATATATTTCGAAAATATATTTAAATACTGTTTTGTAAAGGCACTCGGTCTTACTTTTTTTTTCTAAATCGAACAGTTAAAACGTAGCACAGTATTTAAATTAAATTTTAAACTTTCTTGCAGTTTCTTTAAACGAAATGCAAAGTTTTATTTGACTTTTTGTTGACTGCAGAATCGCTATTTAACCGGTTTTTAATTGCAAATGCGTTTTTCATTATTTATCTTATCTGCTAATTTTACTTTTGATTGTCTGTTCCGGATTATATTCATCAAAACATTATTATATTGGTTCTATTCTTTTGTTTTGATATATATTTACAACACTTATCTAATATCTTTAAACGAGCAATTCTTGTATATGTATATGTGTATATCAACGATCTCGGAAACAGCTCGTACGATTTTCTTGAAATTTTGTATAAAGGGTGGTTTCGGGGGGATAAATCGATCTAGCTAGGTTTTATTTTCAGAAAATGTCGTTTTAACCGTGTTTTCATTGAATAAAAACCTGACATCCATAGGCGAGTAGTAAATACTATTACAAACAATGTTGTAACATAGTATTTACTACTCGCCAATAGACGGCAGGAAGAGCATGCATAGTTAAAACACCGAGTAAAGCTCGGTCATCCAGATATATTATGTTATACTAGCTAACCCGGCAAACATTGCTTTGCCATATATATTATTCTTCGGTAAAAATAACTGATTGTAACTTTATTATTATTATTTTCCTTGTAATTTTACATTTTAAGAACTCTCCTGAAGAACCTTCCTTGTGCTTTAACAAAAACGGTAAAAATATAGCCCAATTGGTCAAGCCGTTCTCGAGATTCCGGCTTGGCAACGCATTCGGCGCATCATTTTCATTTATATAGATAGATTAGTATATTACGATAAACATGGTCTAAGTTGTCTATTAATGCACGGCGTTTAGCACCCGTGTATGAATAGACAACTTAGATCACGACTTTTGTATTGTTTTTTATAGCACAGTGTGACATTAGCCCGGCCCGGACAATGTTTTCTTTCATTTTTCTGCATGAGTGAAGTTAGTCGATTAATTTACGCTCCGTGCAGGAATAGGCAACTTAGGTCACGAAAAAGCGTTTTTAAAGTGCGGACTTAGGTCCCATCACACTGTGCTATAAAATATATTTCTTTGTATGCATGCCTACCATTCGATCAAAAGTCTACTGGAATAACTTAGAATAATGAGCAATCCTTTTGTACATTTACATCTGTAAAGAATTTCTATTAGATTATTTCTATGTAAACATTTGAAATAATAAATATTTAATGATGATAAATTTGTTTTGAATATTTTTTTTTTATTATATTTTATTCTTTTTTCTTTTTAAGCACTATTTTGTCTGTTGCAAAAACTTCCCCTAATCAATACGAGATTGCACTAGGTGTATTTTGAGTCATACAGTTTTTTCATTCACCTGGAACTGAGTCACTAGTTTTAGTTAATCGCCTTTATGAGATTTTAATGAATTTTATGGCATACTAGCAATTAGACGCCACTTCGTTCGCGTAATTTGGAGGAAAAGAGAATAACAATATTATCGGAACTCTACTTTAGAATCTTCCGCTTTTAATTGGATTTTAAATAGTGATCTGGTTACTATAACTAGTTTTACACCTATGTTTACATCACTAGTAATATTTAAAACTAAATCTCGAAATAAAAGGGACCGCGCTTTAATAGATTTTATTCAATTTAATTCTTTATGGTTACTTGTATAGTAAGTCTAGTATATTAACTTGGTGGCAAAATAAAACTTCGAGTGTACTAATCTATTTAACTAAGAAGAGAAAAGATAAGATATAGTATAATAAAGATAAATAGAGATAAGGATAACAGAACACACAATAACTGAAGAAGTTGGATAATGGAAGGATTCAAACGCAGATGGATTTTCATATCTGTTTTAGTTATAATTATCTTGTTTATTTTAACAGGATTTCTGGTTTTTTATTTTAGAAGGTAAGTGTCGGTAGAATATTTTTATGTTGTATGAATTTGTTGAATGCTGTATTTAGTGAATTCGTAACAATTATTTCTTGTTAGTTCATTCACAATTCGTGAACGTACAATTTTATGAACGTATTAAATATTTTTTTCTTTTCTTTAATGACAAAATATGTAACACTAGCGGCCCGTACCGGCTTCGCGTGGGTTATTGTAGTTTTAGTTTTTTTCTTGTAATTAAAACAACCTACAATAATCAATGATAATGTAGCATTCAAAAGGTGAAAGTATTTTTAAAATCGGTCCTGTATTTTTATTGTCCTTTCCTCTTTATAATATTAGTATAGATTTAGATTTAACTAGCTGACTATTCAATAGCCAATAGTCAATGCAGGAAACGTTTTACTTTGTTGACTGTCTGCTACATAAAACTCTTATATTTATATTCAATCAGTTTTTTTTTGTCTTTTTGTGTGTTTTTATTCAGTGCTGTGTATATTTACTAACACTAGATAAGAAGTTATCATTACTAACACCAATAGTTCTTTAGTGTCCGACAAAATGTCCATGGGCGGCAATGACCACTTACCATCAGGTGGACTGCATGCTCGTTTC
>DWOP01000070.1:0-12503 GCA_018251135.1 Cephise aelius
ATCAGAAAACGGTTAATGCAGAGTGGTACACTAACAACTGTTTGCCACTTGTCTTGGAAAAAGTTCGAGAGAAACGACCTCGCAGCAGGATCCTCCTTCATCACGACAATGCCTCGTCGCACACCGCCAGGCAAACGATCGACTATTTGGCGACCTCAGACGTGGAATTACTGGGTCACCCGCCGTATAGCCCCGACCTCGCACCCTGCGATTTTTATTTATTCCCGAAAATAAAAGAAAAACTTCGAGGAAAACATTTTATGGACGCCGAAGAAGCAGTGGCTGCGTTTCAAAACGCCGTCGAAGAGACCCCTAAGGCCGAGTGGGCAAGGTGCTTTTCTCAATGGTTCCATCGAATGCAGCGATGTATTGATGTAAATGGACGCTATTTTGAAAAGTTATAATAAAACTAATAACTTGCTAGAATGCTTAGTTTTTGATTTTCTAAGAACTTTCAGTTTGACCCTCGTATTAATACCGTCGGAAAAAATATTCATTGTATTTTTACTGTGATTATTTTGTGTTACAGTTATTATTAAGTTTTATTATGTGGTAACAATTTCCTTTTTTCTTGTTTATTTTTGGACTACACGGAAGAATAAAAATAACAATTAAATATACAGTAATAATAATACTTTTTAATGTATTACTAATTACGGTTGTAAAAAATATAATAGGATTTCATACTACTATATGAGACTATCTAGACAATAAACTTACTGAAAAACAATCATTTAAAATCCAAATCACTTGACCCTAAACTATACTATTACTACTACGTTATGTACTTAGTTGTATCATTACGTAATCGTCAAATATGCTTGGAATATTTCTATTATTATTATATAATCGTCAAATTATTGGATATCGTCCTGCACAACAATATATAACCTATGTTGCTGTCCATACTATGGTGGGTCTGACACGAAGGGTTTGCGGGGTGCGCGGCGGGACGTAACGACCATCTCGAAGTGAACGACCAGTAGGTACCTATATATGAACTCCAGCGAATATACCTACCAACACATCGTCTATTATTCTAAAAACAAAAAATATTATTTATTTAATACATGGAGCATAGAAATTTTGTCAATTCTATATTTTTTTTTACTGAAACAAAATTTTAACAAAATCTTTTTTGTATATATGTAACAATGTAATGAAATCTTAGAAGAGTTTAATCGATGGCTTTAATTGCTCTCTTTAAACCAATAAATTTAAAAATTGTACATTTATTGCAAGTTGTACTAAAAGCAATCGGTATTGCATGAATGTGTAGGTAATTGTTGCATACCTATTACGCAAATCGTCTGAGTGTAGGTAGTAGTAGGTATGTTAATAAAATAACAAAAATGTTGATGCAAAGGTCGGTGTTATTGTCCATCATAGGTGAATCCAGCTTTGTCGTAATGAGCATTCGTTACCACTTTTTCTTTTATATTTTTAATTTATTCTTGAGTTTTTACTAAACAGCTTGTCGTTGCTTTTGCAATTCCATAGTAAAAGACAATTCAGATTCAAAAAGTCAATATATTCTGAAATGTTTTTACTATGGATTTACATAATTGTTCGGTCACAATGCAGAGACATTTTTAATTGGAAATTAGTGACAAATTTAAAGTAAGTTCTAATTAATTACACACATCGATAAGACCAAGTCCGTTAGTGTAAGCGTAGTGTCGCGTTGTTTCTAGTCACTTCTTCGACTTATTAATTACACTTGTCGTTTCTACAAAATTTTGTTGAAAGGGGTAGGTGATTTGGAAGTGGCAGTTGATCTGCACAAAACATTGTGTCGCTATTTCACATCATCATATTTTCACCGTTGTCACAATAAGTCGTAATGAAAAATTTTAAGCACAAATGGCATTGCAACCATAATTGAAGTTTATTATTACTTAGTATTAAAGGTTATTATTATAAAAGACAGTTGTTATATTTTAAAACCTTTTTTAATTTTATAATTTAGAACACATACTTGCTCCAATTTTGCATGCCAGTAGTTTTGTATGCGATTCTCTTTATTACTAGGTAAAGACTATTTTCTTAAACGGAAACCATTGCTTTGATAAAATTTCGAAACATATAAGCGCCATTGACTACGAAGGCGCTTTAGTATTTTTTACTTTTCAATGAATATGTCTAATTCTGTTGTTACATCAGATTAAATTTTTATTGATAGAAATGTGAAAGGATAACAATAGTATAGTATAGAAAAGGGAAGTATTACAAACAAGTCGCTTATCAAATAATGTTATCTACTTTTCCGCTAACATCGCATTAATATCTACATATCTGAAGTAGTTGATGAAATAATATTACAGAATTGCCTTATTAAAATAATAATAGTTGTTATACACTTATTTATAATCTGCTTTATGTGAAAAAGCGCACACTACTAAATGTTTGTAGAACATACCTAGTTTATACAAATAGGACATCATTTGCTTTGTGCAAATCGTAAATTAACTAATTCGCAGGAGGCGGTAAAAAGTTCGAGAATATCTTCCTTGGTTTGTTATTGTAACATATCAATCGTTAGAAACTAGCTTAAGCCATAGAATGAATCTAGAAATTACGGCATATCGAATTATGTGATATATATACCTATAGGTGTAGAAGTATGAAACCGGAATTTCCGCACAGATGGTGTTAGTCATCAGTTCAGGGACCGTAAGACCGCTTCTGCAGCGTCATCGTCTCCCTCTAACGAACTAAAAGATGTCGTTTATAGTTTCGTGTCTACAAACCCTTTATTTTAGCTTGGTTTTCTGTTATCGTTTGAAGAAAAAAGAAAACTTCAAAATCGCATCGAATGCTTGTCGGTGCTTCGGTGAACATGCTCTCGGTACAACACTGTTTCGAGTAGTGGATTAAAAATTTGTAAGTGGTATTTTTCAAACCACCGAAAAATTTATCACAACAAAAAGCTTATTGGATGAAGATGATGCTCAAGGAACTCGCAGATCACTTGAACATAAGGCAGAAAGCCTTTTACATTTATTTTAAAAGTTATGCAAAGTATTCAGAAAGTGGGAAAATTGGAAAAAATCCGGTTTCGTATTTCTGCTACCTGGTATATGTCGAACCTATTATTATATTAAAGAGATTTCCGACATGCTTCTCATTTTGTATGTCCATGCTGCCCAGGATATTGCTTCTATGCAATTGAGTTTTTATTAAATGTAAACGAAGAAAAAAACAGAATTGCCGCAAGTTCTTTTTAATTTGCGTTTTTAAATGAAATTTGATAGGTTTTAACGACAGCTTCTGTAGTACTACGTGGCTTCTGCAGGCAACTTACAACTAACTATTTTGCCTACGTTCGTAGAAACAGTGTACAGAAAAATGACGGTACTCTGTTTTTGGAACTACGGTGAAACCACTGCAAGACCAATTTGCTTCGTAACAGCAGTGTACGGTATGATAATAATCATGCGAATGTTATATATACAATGGCTACTTAATATTACATGGGAATAATATGAACTTAGAAAATTACCGTTTTTTTAGATTATTAAGAGACATCATCGTTATGCCACTTATTTCTATATTATAACACGACTAGCTCAGCCCCGCGGTTTCACCTGCCGCTTAATTTTAAAAGTTGTAGCAGAACGTCATAGAGCCTTCTTCATGAATGTGACCATAATATGCAAACATTTTTTTCTAACTCTTCAGCTTTATTATATTAATATAGACACTACATTATTGTTGTCTTTTGAATAATAATTTGTTTTACGAATGTGTAAAGGCTTAAAAGGCATTCCAACTTGGTCTACGTCATTAGTCCACGTGGTTTAGAGGTACGCATTTTTGGTCAATTCCTGTTTTATCTGTATTACAGATATCACTCAATAAATATATAGTTTAAAATGAAGTCTTCATTCTCATACTATTTTTTAAAATGTGCCTAGTAATTTTCTAGTAATTCTTTATGTATACTTAGATAATTATTGGTACCTATATATTTTGTGATGTATGCTTTGTGATGCAAATAAATACGTTTCTTTCTTTCTAATTTAATCATTAGAATTGTTTTATTTTACGCACAAATAAATGTTTCTTATAACTATACAAAAGAAAACTAAATTGACTTAATAGGTTGCCGAAACCGCTTCGTGACGGTTCAACTTTACATTATTGAACTAGTCTACGTCAAAATAAATATTAAGTTGTAATTCTGGCAGGGCGTGGGCGACGTAGGCGTGGCTACGCTCCGCCCAACTTGAGCCCGCCCTCGCCCTTTACCACCTTTTCACGATATTCAAACGGTTTTTTTGCGTAGGCAGTAGGTATCTAACAGTGTAATTAAATCACGAACGCCGATTTCCTAAAAAATGCCCCTTAAAGGTCATGTTAAAATAAACAAATACACATAACTCATTCAATCCATTCCACAAGTGGATGAAATTTTACATAATAACTTAATTTTCCTTAAACACACAAAAAGTCTGCTATTTTGTACATACATAACTTAAAGAGTGATACACTGATTCTGATATAAACATTAGGTACGTTATGAGCCTCGAAGGAACCGTAGCAGCCCCCGGGGCAGATAAACTCGTTACAGCTTGATATACCAACCTCAGGCGGTGGCAGAGCACGCCGTCAGCCGCGGGTATCCCTGTAATCTCGTTGCGACTTCCGACCCCGTCGACTTCGATTCTCTCCAAATTAGCTTTTGTACTCGATCGGCAATCTAATTTTCTTTCTTCTGAAATGTTTTTCTGGAAATTCGCTGTGCTCCACTCTGTTCGGCAAACAATTTTACTCTAAAAGACGTTAAATGCAGAGATGACGCGCTTGCAAGAAGCAGAAGCATTTCGTAGCTGCCACTAAAAGCTTCTTGTTGACGCAACGTTCGATTCGAGAGGCTCAGCTACGTTCTTGTCCTTATAATTGATTGCTTTGTCGCGTAATTTGTTTGCCGACGCCTGAAGCGGGCGATTCTCACGGGAACAACGCGTCGCTCGTCCTCTCGTCATCGTCCTCGTAAATAATAAATGTCATTGGATGTTACGTACTGCCGCCGACACAGCCACCACCTAGTCCACTACGCGCTCATTTCATGACTTGACATCTTTACTGTACTAATGGTTGTGTCCGGCTCATGTTCGCAATTAAGAAATGCAACATACTTCATTGCTTGGCTACTTCACATAGCCACATACACACATAAATAATGGTATAGTAACAAATTAGTACCAGCACCTGACAGATTCTCAGCTACAAGTGCAGTTGGTATCTTGAAACAATTTAGAAGATGAACGTCTATACATTTGTAAAAAATACAGTAAAGGATTTGTAAAATGTGACTTATATGCGACAAATTGAATAAGACAAGTCTGTAAGATGAAAAAAAAAACGTTGTAACCCAGTAGTATGATTCCGGTCTTTTGTAATGGGGATCTGGAGTTCGAATTCGAGTCACACGTCTCCGATTTCGTAATAATTTTCATACATATATCATTGGCTCTAATGCTGAAGGAGAGCACATTTTGAGGAGACATACCTGAAAATCAAAAACGTTCTTAAAGATCACCTACAACCTGACTATTTCTAGACTAGATCAAACTTATTTATAGACAGGAGCACATATCTATGGATCTTTAGTGGATTGATAAAGACGATTCGAAATAACTTATTAAATTTAGGAAGACGATCAAAGTAATGTAACTATATTTATAAATTATAAAATCCATGATCACTTGGTTGACAAAATGAGTGTTCTGAACTGGCTCCAGCTCCACTGGCTTCATTGGTTTAAGTTTATTATTTGTATGGAAATTTGACATTAGTTTTGGAAATATTATTGGAGTTTCTTCCACCGATCCTACTCCATTAATGAAACACCTTTACGAAGTGGCGGTAGTTTGCTTAATTTTCAAAAGGATTTTTAAATTGAACTGTGAAACAATGCATTAACAATTAACAGTGAACAATGGATTTTTTAGAAAGAAAGAAGAAACTAAACTAAAACGAAAGTTATTGGTACCATATCATTCAAGTTTTAATTTTAGTAAAATGATTAGTGTTGTTAATAGGTTTCAATTGCCATTAAGATAAGCGAAGGTGTTTGTGGTAGTGTAATACTAAATTTACTGGATAAACTCGGGAGCATGCACGCCCCTTCCCTCACTAATAACACTGTAATTGGTATCGAAGCTCACCGCAGCCGGATTACTGAACGTCTAATTGAATGCGAGACGCTTCCTCACCGCTGCTACCTACGACTTCAGCGACAACGGCGACTTAATTTTGTAGCGGTCAAGTTTCTCCGTTTTGCGCACGTGCACGACCTGCGGCGGCACGGGGCTAAATTACACCACCTCAATGAATTAAATTGCCTGGGAAGCACGAGCCACCTTGTTACGAGATCAAACGGGACTCCCCGACCGAACGACCGAGACTTTAGAATCTCACTTTTCACCCGCTACGAAGTTACGACATCAGATAATCATTTGGTGTCAATTAGCTAATGAAAAATAAAATAGACACCCGGAATATAGTAGCACCGTAATTAAAATTACGATGAGGACTCTGTTGGCATCTGTTTTGAGGATTACTGTTCAACTTTATGTAGATACCTTATATCGATGAATACAAAGTTTACGTTAGAGTCTTAGGGCAACTTATTAACTAGAGTGAATACGCGTTATGCGAAGGTTGGTGGTTAATTATGTTACAATTATTATCTATTATACGTAAACGGACATTTCTGCGTACTGTTCTCTAACCATATAATTATTATAACAAATAGGAATGCTTAAGCTATTTTCTATCCCTATGTCCTACATTGAAAGGGTTGTAACCAGTTGAAATTTTCATAGAATTTTTATAATTATTTATGGCAGATGTCCTAACGAATGACAATAAAAATGAAGAGGTAGTTCTCATATGGGGAACACGTTTTTTAAAAGGTGTATTACATACAAACATCAAACTTGGTGTAATTATAGTGCATGCTCTGAAATGCAACAAAAATACCTAACAAAAGTCGGTGTGTCTGCTTTCAACTGACTGAATGAATGAAAACATTTTTTTGTAATACATATCACAAATATTACTTTATTGTGTGGTGGTACGAAACCTGTAGGTCGCCAGTCCTACTCGTCCATAATTAATTTTTATATCATCATTAACTTTTCCATAAGGATACGATTATATTATGAACAAAATTAAGTTAACTGTACAATCCGCTATGAATTGGGAATCGGACAGGTGATGGCAATAGAAACAGCGGAACGTGTATACGAGAGATGTTGAATGCGGAATGTTTGACGGTGTTTACAGTACGACGCGCGCGGCCGGCACTCTGCCCTGGAGCCTCGCCAACTAATCTCTTCTCAACAGGTAAATGGAGCCCGGCCGCTCTCGATGACATCACAGTCGCATTACGTGCTCTGACACTCGTGATTCACCCCATTCAAAATATCCCACACGAACCGAAAATATGTTAATTGCTACTACGATGACTTTTTATACGAATACTACTATTGTTTTACATATTTAGGAACATAACACGCATAACGGATGATGATAGTTGTGGGAAAATAATTTATTTTAAATTAACATTTTAATTAAACGGAATGTAAAATGTAACTATCTTTTTTTCTGCTATATCCAAAGAAACAAACGGTGGCCGGGAGCCAGTAGCAGCATATGCACCGGACAGCAACGCGGCTTGTTATTAACTTTTTAAACGATTGTGTTAATTAACGCGTTTCACGGAGAGAAGCCCTCGAGCAATGCAGCCTTGAATAAAAAGCAATAAACGATACGTTCTTTCTATTAATTAAACATTAGTTTATTCGCCCACTACAGTGTCGACTATACTATTATAACTATAATATGGGTAGTGTTATATGATAGCTTGTATTTCATTGGTACTTTACAGTATTACTTACTTTTCTTATTTCATTTTCAAGTTTGTTATCAAGTATATATGCGATTAATTGTAAAAATTGCCTCGCTACGGCCGCTCGTTAAATTTAGTTTTTCTTTGTTGCAGCAATTATTCCGGTCACAACAGGCAGCGGCCGCGGGCGGCCAGGCGGCTGCCGCACAGCTACAGCTACTGCAGCAACAACAGCAACAACAATTCCAACTGCAGCAACAACTAGCCGCGCAACAGGCGTTCACTCAAGCTCCGTACGTGATCAACGCCGGGCAGGAGGGCGCGCCGTACATGAGCGCGCTGATAGCGGGCGTGCCGCCGTACTACGGCGTAGCGGCGCCATGGGGCGTTTACCCGGGGCTAGTGGCGCAACCGGCGCAACAGCAGGCGCAGCAGCCGCGGCGGCCGCTGACGCCGCAGCAGGGCGAGCAGCAGGTGAACGGGCAGGGCCAGTACATGATCCCGTACTATGACCCCGGCTCACTGGTGATGGGCGGGCGCAACGGCACGCCGCTGCGGCTGGTGTCGCCGGGCGGCGTGCTCGCGCCGCGCCAGTCCCCGCCCGCGCCCGCGCTGCCCGCCGCCTCTTCCGCGCCGCCGGCCGCCGCGCAGCCACAGCAGCCGCAACCTGGTCAGTACACAGTACACATACACGCGCGAAACGAACCACGGTCTGATTATATTACACGATTCCATCATTCATTATAATATATGTTTGGGTATTTCAAACATTCATTGCGAGACTTTTGAATTTTATGAATTGCAGTTTAAGCCGATTTTCGTCAAATAAACGAATTTCGGGAACTTCAAATTGATCCAAAGTTTGTCGAATGTGTATTTAATCTTAATTATATTTAATTAAATGCAAGTAATTATTTTTTACGTCTGTAGAAAAATTACGTGCCGTTTTCCAATTAACATCGATTTTCAAAGTGCAATTTTATCGACTCATGCACGTTTTGCTTACCTGAAAATTATATCCCTTCTGAAATATTGATGTTACTACGTATTGACGATGGCTGTCGTAGCAAATTAATAAGAAATACGACCGCACAAATATTTTGTGGTTTTCTATTGTCGTGTTTGGAGAGTTAGTCAAATGTGTATTATTGTCGATGGAAAGTGTCATCCGAAGCAATTTTGTATATAACAACAAATATTCGAAAAGTATACAGATATAAGATGGAATGCTATGAACAAACACGTTTTTATTTTAAAAACACTAGAAGGCACAAAATTAACATCGGGTTCATGTCATTTTGTTGAATGACATTCCAAGTTGGAAATAACTTCCTCGCTTGAACTGCACTTCATAATTTAAAAAATACGCCTACCAGATCAGTTTGCATATGACAAGTCTGTATATAATTATCACGAAGGATAATTTACTAATTTTGGTAAAAAGCATGCTCTGACAATATTAGTTGTAATTCACCTTACATCAGTCCTTGCGCTTCATTTGTTTATTAATATTACATATTTTTGTAGATAGATTTTGGTTATCATTGTATCAATTTAAAATGAACAGATTAATTTTATAATTGTTCAGAGTACGAAAATTCACGCAACAGGTCGTTTTTATTTCGGCCCCGCTGAAATAAATGCCATATGGATAACCACGTAGCGACGACTGCTTGATGGGATAAATGTGTAATTACCGTTTATGACTAATTATGTTATAGTAACATTTATTTAATATTGTGTATAATCAGTGCAATTTATTAACGAAGTTTCATTTTACATGTGTGTTTCAATTACATTTTTATTTCGCACGTTTTAAACTGTTGAATGGGTACACTTTATAAGCAGAAATAATTTTACCGTTCGACATAATTGCATTATACTTGTAATAAATTATTATTATGCACACTTGCAAAAAGTTTATCGTCTTTCCCGTAAGTACTCGTATAAAACTTTTTTGGTTACAGTTTCATATAATATATGTATATATATTATATACAGTGTACATAATATGTAAACAATAACGCCTGTTTTGTATTTTATTATATGCTCGTAACATTTTATAAGTAATTAACGTATAATAATATAACTTCCTATTTTACCAAATTTTAACGTAATTTTAGATACTACATTTTAATAATATTTGGATAAATTACAATAATGCATGCCGGATGTACTAGCAATATTAGTAATAATTAAATTGAAAGATTTTTTTATTATTATATCTGCTTGATTCAGTTTAAACGAGAAGCCTCTCACGTTTTCTTTTTCCATGTTCCTCTAATTAACTAATCGATGCAAATATACATCGATAAGATAGACGTTTTCTCTATTTAGAGATTCTCATTTATTTTAAACCTTTGAGTTTAGTTCATTTTATATGGTTGGAATACACATATATCTTCTTCCCTTGCCGTGAAAGTTGCCACAGACAGACAGGTTCTGATTTTCTAGGTCGGCAACGCATTCACTATCCCTTTGGGTTTATTAATGGTCATAGACGACGGCTTTAGTAACGAAGTGTACGATTCTAGTAATCACAGCGTGCGTGTCTGTCTTTCCGCTTTTAATATGAAAAAATATCTTGCATACATAATTACGATCTATATAATTATTATCATTAAATGACCCACCGTCGAGTACGTGTGTTTCTTCCGATATTGTGTATGTTTGTAGCAAGAATATTATATAAATATACATAGTTATGTAAATTATAATTTGTACATAACAGTAATTTTATAATAATAGATTCTCTTTGTAATTACTTTTTGCTTTATTTCGATCCGTGGCCTTTCGATCATCGTTGATCTTTAGTTAAACACGTAACATTTTACATATTTTATTAGATTTTTTTACGTAATAGTAACAGCCGGTAACAGTAGATAGATGTCGATCACGAATACGAAGTACGCACACGTAAGGTGACGGAGGGCAGGACGCGTCGGGAGGCGGTCCCCGGAGGCGAGTGCTGGAGCGGGCAGTTGTGGTGTTGCAGGCGGCGCGGGGTGCGCGGGCGCGGCGCGGCGCGACTCGCTCGAGTTCGGCGGCGGCGGGCCGGCGGCCGCGCTGCAGGAGTACGCGCGCAAGTGGGGGCCCTCGCCGCTGTCGCCGCCGCTCGGCGCCGCGCTCGGGCCCGTCGGGCTGCGGCCCGTCTCCGCGGCACCCGGCGCCGAGACCGCCAAGTACAGGTGCACCACACTTACGAACACACCCACACCCGTAACCGCTCCGTTCCGGATGACGCGTGTCCGCGACCGTCGTTATCGTATGCGCGAAAAATTATTTATTGACCGACAATATTATTATGCGCATGAAATATTTGCAATGTTTTCCTGTATAGTTGAATTTGAAGATTTTCATCTCGCTCATTTATCAGGAAAGATATTCTTGGCGTGGAGAATTGATAAATAGGCGGTTAGAAACAAAATTGCACCGCACGCACACAATGATCGCGCCGCGTGAAATCGTCCATACACATGCACACGACGGAACCGCATACGAGACATTCAATTTCGATCTGCGTGTTGCATGAATCTCGACAATATCAATTTCACTGTCCTATATTATTCGAATCGTTAGTGCGGAACATTTAATAATAAGATTTTTGTTTAATATAAATAACTAAAAATACATTGTTCCTATATTGTTGCAATTAATTGAAAAATACATAGGTTATAGTAATTTCACTCGTAAATATCGTTAAAATACAAATAATATAAATTCCTAAACCTCATCACACATTCCATAATTCATTCGATGTACTGAATATTAAAAGACAAAAGCCATCAAACCAGTTCGGTTTAGAGAGTGGGTCGAGCGGTGGGTCTAGCCATGTGGTCGATACGCGAACGTTCGCAGCGGGCCGGCGCGGGTGGCTGGCCAACTTGTAATATTGTAAATAGCTTTGTATATCATCATTGTATATTACCTTAACTCGTGTACAGTTGTACCGACATTGTAGTCCTTTTAGCATGCGTACTTAATGCCACTTATTAGAATTTACAAGTAGGCACGTGCCGCCTTCGAATAACACGTGCGTATACTGATTTTGAATAGTTGTTTGTTTATATTACAGAGCTGTCAGCAGTTTAACACAAGGTTTATCATCCAACGGAATGTTCGGATCATCTTCTTCGTTATTGAGCAAACTCAGCGGAGTCGGAACTATCTCAGGTTGGTACGGTATTAAATCGACGTATTTACAACTACCCACTTGATATTTGGCGCCCGAATTTATTCATGTCACTGACACTGAGCCATACGACGTCTAGTTTAACAGGCTGTACGTATTCCTTGAAATTGAGGTATGATGCAAAAATAATTCTTAATGCCGATTTCACACGAAAACAATGAAGGTCTTAGCACTCTCTACGGCGACGGTGACACACCAGTTTTGCACGAATGCAGCAATTTGTGCATTATTCGTGTTAATTCGGAAAATTCCGTAACATGTTATTAAGAGTAACGTTGGTTAAAATTTGATTAACAATCAATGAGATGACGTAAAGATAAATAATAGTTCATAATCTATGCAAATAAATACAATTGGAGTGTCTGTTTGTAATATTAACTTACTAACTGGACTATTACTAATACCTACTAACAGGACTAATTTATACTAACAGTCCTAACACCCATAGTC
>DWOP01000071.1:0-12502 GCA_018251135.1 Cephise aelius
ACAAATGCGTTGCTACCCCTGAGGACTGAGATGGTCGCCTCTTGTATAAGTGAAACCGGTAACCACACCCTCCTAACTGAAACACAGTTTGCTATAAAACAACTCCTACGCGGCGGATACAGGTGTGGCAGTGGTACCGCCCCGACGAACCATATACAGGTTCTACTACCTGACTGATACGGTGTGAACAGATTACTATGTTTATTATTTACGATGTAGACGTTCGCCGGCTTAAAAAAAGTAAGCACAATTTGTCGAGTAAGTCCAAAAAGTGTAAAAGTAAGTTAAACCTTGCAATGTGATATAATGTACCGTATTGAATTAACATGAACACTTGTACTTTTAATTCTAACTAGCTTTAACAATCCTAACTCCCCATAGTCCGACTCCTAACGAATACTGATCAACTAATATTCTTATTCGTGGTGGATCACAAATGTCCAGGGGCGGTACTGGCCATTTACCGATAGGTGGACTGCATGCTCCTTTGATACTTCAATTGAATAAAAAAAAGTTACTCTTAGAGCAAACAGTGAAACCAACCATTTCTGAATTAATTGTATACATAGTATTTAAGGACTTTAGGGTAACAAATTGTGGAGTTAGAAGATATCAGTTAATTCGGTTTGAAGCGTTTCGCGATTACCATTATTTGCAGTTTTACATGAAAATACAGTTCAAAAAGATCATAAATCAAACTTCACATATAATTTGACCCGTTTAACTAGGGCAATCCAATAAATTTCCAACATTGAAAGTTTTATAGGAAAGAAATTTTGTAAAAAGAAAAGGAAAACGTTTTACTACGAAAACCACTTTATAATTCTATATACATATTTGACGGTTAAACATAAATCAATTCGACAAACTCGAACCAACTTTGCGAATTTAAAAGTGACCTATTTTAAGAACTTTGTCAATTGGATGAGTTTTATTGAGATGTCATGGCATTGGTACTCCAACGAAGTGGCCAAGGATATCTCAAAATTGGATACACATAGTTTGAGAAGATGAGTTTTAAGTCAATGAACAACATCGATTGAATCATGATTGACTGTGACTTTTATTTGATTCCGCTACTGTTGATTGTCCAATAAAACTTATAAACGAATTATAACTCACTTCCAATTATCTGATCAAGCTAAAATTTGGTGCATGTTATGGGTATTATGATTCAGATATCATTGAAATTATATAACGATGGAGGTGAAAGGTGACTACGAGCGTCCTGCTGTTCTGGCGGATGTCACTCTACCAAGTATTATATGTTATTTGAACGTTGTTAGTGTTACGTGTTACTATTTTTGCAATGTCTCCAATTGCACGATTTGTAAATGGATTTTACAAGGAAAGAAGGTGTCTCCGATTTGATCTTCGTTGATTAATATTAACAGGATTGAGAGAGGAGTTTAGAATTTTGTTTCTTCTGCGTAAAGTTCGGAAAAAAACAATATTTTTTCTGTACGTATTTAACTTAAATTCTTTTATAACAAAGCTATAGTTAGGCTGTTCTTCTGTGAAAAGTCAATTTTGTACTTACAGCTCCAGCGTCTCTCGTGCTAGTGTTGATAGGACAGGCGATGCAAGATGTTTGTTGTGCTTCAGACTGGTATGTGCCCTTCTTGCAGGGTATGCACGTATTGAGTGTTATGTTGAGGTAGTTTCCTGAAATAATTCTAGAAAATTAATGAAAATTAATCGCAGCGACTAGTTTTTTTTCTCTTTTTGAAGCGGTTCAAAAACAGTGGGTTGGAAAGGTCAATATATTAGGTTGTGAAGTGTTTATTATAATTAGCCAACCGATAATAAAGCCACGCTTCTTGATGGAAAATAGTCACCGTGACATATTGACTTCAAACATCAACAACACCACTGGAGCCGTCAATGCATTGGGAACTTTAAAGAAGTGCTCTTTTTGCATTTCGCTTAAAAAGACCCATTATCCCAAACCATTCCGGTTTTGTGCTCTGTTCATTTACTCAGATTCCAAAGTTGCAACAAATTATTTACTGTCACAATCCACTTACAAACGTATTTGTTGTTGATTTTATGAGGCAAAGAAAGACTATGATGTCAAAATGCTTAACGGCCGTACTTGTTTGTGAAATATTGTCAAGTTACATTAAGAAAGAAAAATTGTGAAATAATTATAATAATTTTACAGATATAGTACTGTGAGATACTTGCACCGCTCGCTTTCTAAACTTTTCTTTCCTATAAGTCTATAAGAAAAGCTCTTAGACAGGAGTAGGATATAAATATTTGTCAAACAACACTTACCAGGCCTACAGACAGGTAAAGAGCACTGGTCGGGTGAGGAGGCGCCGGGTTGCGGCGTAGTGGTCCCGGGCGGGCACGGTGCACACGCGGCGCCTGCACCGGTTGCGCGCCATGTCCCCCGCGGGCACGCTTCGCAACCACCGTCGCTGCTTAGCTGTTCGCCTGGTGTAAGGAAATACAACATCTCTTTTATTACGTTCAAAAATACATTACGGAAACTCGCGTGATACAGCGATCTCCATATCGGCCTGACATGAGGGTATGATCCCAGGGATGCAGACATCTTAATACGTGTATGTTTATATACTTGTTTTTGTGTCTGTAGGATTCACAATTCAGGAAATCTTAGTCTGAGACTTGAGTGTAAATAAAGTTACAATTTTTAACGTTACAAATTTATATCAATAGGCATTTTCTAGGCAAGCGTGTTACATCCTAGATCACATCTTACTTACCGGATAGAGATTCCGGCAAAATTTGCCCTATAGAAACATAAAAATAAAATTATAACACCCATAATCTCACACTTGGATTTCCCGTGAGCGTTATCGACAAACATGGACATACTAAGACATATGCACAAACATTCGAACCTAAAACATAAATCAAATTTCATCATTCATATTTCTGACTAATCGGGAATGAAACTAGGGGCTCGTTGTCAGATTGATACGGTTACGGCTCGGCTGCCGGGTCCTTATTTCATGTAGTTTCCCTTATTAATGTTACCTGAAGGACAATCGTCTCTACACTCGGCCGCGGACACGGCCTCAGTCGCGCGCGTTGTCTGTCCCCGCGCACAGGCAATACACCCGAAAGCGCCCTCCCGTGGCTGGTATGAGCCGTGCCCGCAGGGTCTGCATAGCTCCGCTTCAGCGTCGTAGTACTTGCCGGCAGCACACCGCTCTGAATAGTAAAGATTTAATAATATAATAACGATTACTGTAGGATATGTTAAGAAGGAAATCTAAGGCGAATTGCAGCACATAGATAGCAATATAATTTCAAGAAGTTGGGTACTCATCTATTATAACCATTAAAAAGCACACCAAGCGAGGTAATTACGGTAATAACTACATTTCTAAAGGATTTTTTTTTGGTTTAGAGTAGTAGAAAAAGACATGAAATTAAGATTTAGAAAATTAAATATTCTAAAATCTAAAAAGCACCTGTGATAAGTCATTCCATCAATGGATTATAACAAAACTGGGTGGAAACTTCATGTCAGGGAATTGTTTATCTATCATACAGTAATTAACTATATTTGAACGTTATAACTTGAACTTATAAGGTTATTAAGAGAAAAGGCCATACCTTTACAGTCAGCTGCACTCCTCGCTCCAGTGGTTTGAGTGACACCAGGTTGACCTGCAATGGCTGGGCAAGGTGTGCATTGTAGCTGTCCGGCCTCCGATTGATATGATCCAGCTGGGCACGGCTTGCAGGAATCGCTGGCTACGTCGAGGAAAGTGCCCACAGCGCAGGAAACTACAGAAGAAAACACATATTTATATAAATATGGAAATTGTCGCTTTAGACAGATTGTTATATATTTACAAAGTTAACCTCAGGAAAGAAGGGAAGAAAGAAGGTATCTAGGGCTTTTGCTCAATCTGAAAGAGCCCTCGAGGGAAGTCATTCTTAGTGACATTTTCGCGGTAACCTTAAAATCGAACGCGGTATGACAAGTTAAGATTATGAATCTTAGCAACAAGAACTGAAAGAAAGGAGTGGCTAATGCGACTTTGCACACGTCTAGATTAGTTCATTGAAATTCGATATATTGAAAGTAAGAAATATGTAATTGCTTACCGCAGTCAGGTGCCATGACAACTTGTCCCATGGGGCATGCGTAGTCAGAAACCAGTTGTAAACTAGCTGGGTCGGGTACGGTATTGGGCAAAATGTTTCGTACGTCGAATTGTTCGTCTTCAAGTATAAGTTTCTCCAGTAATCTCTGTACGGTGGAACGTTCGTTGTTCCCGCCGTGGATTACCGGGTCGCTGTAACGTAAATCCTCATTAGCATGCATATGTTTTAATTAAATTTGTGACGACCTAATTAATCTTTCAAAGAAACATGAGGCAAGTTATTTTACACTTTGTACTTTTAAATGGCTTCCCAAATATGTATGGCATTTTTTTTTTTAGTTTTTAATATTATTGTTAGTAAGTTGGTGGTATTATCCTGTATTGCTAAAACTTTCAAACCAAATGACGTTATCAATCCTATACGAATATTTAAAAACCGTTTTTATAATGTTTTTTTTTTCTATTTGACAATATAAAATAGTTTTTCCACTTCCACTTTAATTCGTCACATTGTCGTATCCTCACATAAATTAACAAACGTGCATGATTATTATACGGACATAATATGAATCCTACATCTATAACCATGATAAAATTAATCAACAATATGTAGTGAGCGTGGATATCAGTGTGAACACAGCACATGTCCTGTCGAATACTAAATGAGGAATATCGATTAACATAATTATAGTGCCAAGTGCTCATGTGCACATAAACAACTTACTTGACAGCCGGGAATGCGATCTCTACGCTGTATGTGTCTCCCACTTGTCGACCCTCTCGATTGCTTCGTGTCCTAGGTGCAATATGAAATACATGCAATGTGTTAAAAGAAAGACATGCCATGTTGCATACATGTGTAAAGAATCGGTGCTATTGAATAAAAAGTTCATAAATATCACAAAGGAGACCACGTGGTGATGTTTGTATTAATACATATGTTTGAATGGTTTAACGTCATGTGCATCTATAAGAACAACGTCATTTTTACTCCATCACCGTCTACACCACATACACAATTTTTATAGGTTTCTACTACCAACTCTTTGGAATAAATAACGAGTGGTATAAGTTGTGATTACTCACTCTTCGACAGGTATAATGGCATCGAGAACATAGGCATCTTCTGATTTAGCTGTCGGTAGAGATGAAACTTGTCTTGTTTGTCGCACGTTAGCGCGATGGTCGCACTTGACATTGATGTCCAATTCTTTGCACTCGCGAGTACCTGTTACGCAAATAATGTATTAACATTTGTCATCAGCCCTATCCTGCTTCCAAATCATTTTGCTTTGTGTTATTTGGAGTAAGGGGGCCGGGCGCACACCTCCGAGGCCACTGCGACTGTTGCTGTTATATTGTAAACATGTATGTTTTGTGTTGCAAGATTATTCTATTTTCGGTACGATCACAAGTTTGGCTTGGTAATATTTCAGAATTGAAATTAATTTCGTAAAGACAGACACAAAGACATTTATTTTTACCGTCAACAGCATATGAACAGAAGTTCCAGTCTCTATTGAGTTGATTGATGGCACTTCGCACTTTCTGACGTAATACTGCTTGGCCGGCATCATTGCAAAGTACTGAGCTTGGGAACAGCATTGAGATTTTGAAAACACGTTGTGCGGGAGAGGCAGCTGTAAAGATAAAACAACAATGTGATAAATTGTTCATACATTAATCCGCTTTACATTAATTCATATTGTAACATGACCGTGTTGTTATGCTTACGTGAACAAGCGGGGTAAACAAGCGGCAAGGTGGGGTCTACTGTTGGTCGCCAGAAACCTTCAGCGCCACATGTGTAGAATGGTGGTACAGGTTGCGAGAACCTTAGACCGTCGCGACATGCGATCTCGCAAACCTTGAATTGACCACCTGCGCCCCAATCACGGCATGATTGGTAGCCGCCAAGTGGGTCAGGCAGAGATGGGCAGAATTCAGCTGTAAAGATTTTAAAAGTAAGTACCGTTGGTTTTTTAATAAAACTTGTTTGAATATGTTGAAATGGAAATACTCGTACTTACATAGCACAGTTGCTTTGAAAGTACATGTAGCAGCATTTCCTGCAGCATCATATGCGACATAAGCAATATCGTACGCTCCCCATGCAAGATTTTGTCCTGGTTTATGGCCAGATTTCTCTACTACTTTCACAACTGCCACATTATCACTAAATACAGGCATATCCCAGTTAACAACGGAGGATCCGTTCTTGCCAATAATCCATAAGTCGCCAGGGCAACGATCAACTCTTGGAGCTTCTTTATCTACTTGTAATTGTTGACATTTAGCACCAGTGTAACCATTTGGACATACTCTTTGTCCACAGTGTGATGGAACTATTCTTTCTACTCCTCCAATAACATCGTCATATCCAGCCCAAGTGAGAACCAAACCATTGTGTAAAACAGGTTCAGTCCTACAATCTCGGACTTGTTTTTGAATTTCATTCGTTACGTCTAATGCACGATTCCATATTTGTACTTTGGTTAAATGACCTTGGAAGCCAGATTCGGTATAAGCCTTTGGATTATCAGACTGAGGCTTTCCTAACGTCACCCAAACGCTGCAAATAAAATTGGTAATTTAATTTAAGAAATATTTTTGCTGCGTGATTCTTAAACATCACTTAAATAACTCAATTAGTAATTAAACAGAAACTTACTATTGAGGTAATGTTTTGCCACTACCATAGCCATCAATTTTGCTGGCTATTAGACCTTCTGCGATAAGCGTCAATTCACCGCCGTTGCTGCCATCCCAAACTAAAGCTACGTGATGCCACTGACCATCATTTACGGTGGCAAATTCACCGAAGCTTAAATATACGTCCTGGAGTTCAGGGAATAGAGAAATCTGTACACCGCTGGAATGCGCCTGAATGATTGTTCTTCTATTAAGGGCGATATGTGAATTGCTAAAAAGAATATTAGGATTTACAATGAAGCATTGAATACAAACACATAAATATGAAAAAAAGTTATCTAATGTTAATAAAATTTAAACCTTTATCCGTAATTTCGAAACTAGCTTTCTATGCACATATACAAGTTTTCATATCTCTCTGTTTTTTTTTCCAAAAACGGATATTGGAACATGGAGTTCATAACATAGTAAAATTTTATTATTTTACCTAACACCATAAGCTGTGAAGAAGATTCCACCTTCATCTTGCTGTGTATATTGAACCCACATAGCGATGGTCAAACTATCAGCAGATCCAGTATCAAAAGGCACTACTTGAGCGGCACTTGAACGTAACGGGTCACTAAAGTAAAGATCGTAGTCAACGCTTATTGCTGTAAAAGAAAACATGTTACAATGTTTTGTTTGTAAATCAGCTATGTTAGTTCTATTTAAAGTGAAATTAATGCATACTTTTTCTGCAGTCATCTCCCGTTAGATTAAATGGACATTGACAATAGAATCTGCCAGGTAAATCTATACAAGTAGCAGATGGGGGGCATGAGTTTTCTTTACAATCGACGATGTCTTCATCGCAGTTCTTTCCTTTGAAGCCTGGTGCACATATGCAAGAGTATCCGTCCCCTTCATCAACGCAAGTAGCACCATTTTGACAAAGCCCAGCTTCACAGGCATCAAATTCATATTGGCATCCGATACCCGTATAATCTTGTGAGCAAGTACAATTTAATCCGGAACCAAAATCTTGACATTTGCCTCCATGCATACACGGACTGCCAATGCATCTCTCGGGTGCTGTCTCACATTGTTTTCCGTCTGTTCCACTTGGACATCTGTAAAAGACGCAAAAAAACGATTAGTATTTACGATAAAAGTTGTTATAATGCTTATGACAAATAAATAAATTTAAGAATTAAGTTTTGGTGTTATTCATTCACATTTTAATTTATACAATGCTACTAAATAGTTTACATTTTTGTAAAGGTAGGTTATATATAATACTGTTAGCAATGGTGATTTAATAGTTTTCAGAAAATACTTTTGTGCTCCATACTACTATGAGCAGGGCCTTAAGCAATAGTTCTAAGAAATTTAATGTTTGTTGTTTCAGAAAAAGGAACCAAAGTCGTTACTATGGATATTTCATACTTACACACAGAAATAATCTTGGAAGAGATCAATACAGTTGGCGTTATTTTGGCAAGGTCTATTCATACAATTTCCTATATCTCTTTCGCAACGCTTGCCTGTCCATCCAGGTTGACAAACACATTTGTAGTCCCCAATCTCATCTTTACAGGATCCACTATTGTAGCATGGGTTAGATGCACAATCATCAATGTTTGTCTCGCACATTTCTCCTGTAAAGCCTTCGCGACATACACATAGATATTTGTTATCTAGATCTACACACTGTTCGGTACCCACAGGATTGCAGGGTTCATTTAGACATTCATCAATAGCTGTTTCACATTGTAGTCCTATAAATCCTGGACGACATTTGCAAACAAATCCGTCTATTTGATCAGCACATGTAGCACCATTTTGGCACGGATCTGAGGCACAATCATCAATAGTGTGTTGACATCTTTTTCCTGTATAACCAGCTTCACAATTGCATGTAAAATCATCAATACCGTCTATACAGCGGCCACCATTCTCACAAGGAGAAATAACGCATTCATTAATATTGATATCACAAGAAGGCCCAGACCAACCAGGGTCACAAATACATTGGTGGGTAAATAGTTTATCGACACAAACACCATGTTTGCATGGTCCATTTGAACATAGGTCTATCTTTTCATGACAACGTTTTCCCGTAAATCCAGGTGGACAGTTACAGCTGAAGTCGTTCACTAGATCAGTACAAGGTGCGCCAAGAAGACAAGGTTTCTCAATACAATCATCCGTATTAATTTCACATAGTTGACCTTCCCATCCCGGTAAACATTCACATTTAAATCTGCCTTGTTGTAAAGCAATGCAAGACGCGCCGTTATTGCAAGGATTTCCATTTGCGGAGCAAGGGTCAATCTGTAAATAATAATAATGAAATAAGTACAATTAATATTATTTGAATCATAATTCAAACATTTTAATAATCATTAAGTTAGTGTACCGTAACATCACAATCAATTCCAGTGTATCCAGATCTACACAAACATGTAAAATTATTATATCCAGGTTCGTCTTTGCACATAGCTCTTTCAGGACATGTGTCATTCCTGCAATCAGATCTTTCTTCTTGACAATTGATACCACCGTATCCCGTAGGGCAAGAACATCTATAGCCTTGTGGTAAATCTATACAAGTTCCACCATTGTAACAAGGTTGACTTTCACATTCGTCAATATCAATTTCACATCGGCGTCCCGAGAATCCAGCAGGGCAGTAACATTGAATTCCATGACCTTTAGGTACGCAGAGACCACCATGTTGACAAGCACTGTTTGAACATTCAACAGGTAAACAATCTTCTAATCCAGTAGCACCAGTACCTACAGTCTTCATATTTGTTGGACATTCCATGCACAAAATTTGACCTATGACGTTTTGGTAGAAGTTTCTTGGACACTGTGAGCAAGGTGCTAGCCCAGTGGGTGAGTATGTTCCGGGAGCGCATTTTACTCTACATTTATCTCTTCCAGGTGCTGCCGGTTGATAGGTGAAAGTATTTACTGGACAAGCTTGGCAATCTTTAAATCCGCCCACTGGTGGTTCAGCTGTGTAACTATTTCTCGGACACTCTAAGCATGGAACTAAACCGGTTGGTGAATATGTTCCATAGCCACAAACTGGTATACAGTCCGTAATATCTTTTGATCCTTCTTCTCGTGTAAATGTTCCCTGTGGACATTTCAGACACGAGCCTTGTCGTGCTTGATTTTGGAAGTATCCTCGAGGACACATTGTACAACTTTTTTGTTTTTCTCCTGCAAAAGTACCAGCGGGACAATGCACTGTAAAATAAATATTGTTTTGTTAGTTTCTTTACCTTTTTCTTAATATTAATTGAAACTTAATAAAAATGAATACATACAGCATCTGGGAACGTCGTTCGTATCCATGTTTAGTACTTCACCAACACTGCAAGTAAATCCTCTTGAAATAGAACTTCTAATTGCTCTTAACGGTGGACACTGGTTTCCAATGGATGACACATTGAGGACTGGTTCTATAAGGGCACTGGCATATGGGACGGACAGATCAAATATCAGATTTAGTGTTGATCCACAAAGGTCATAAAGTTGTGTTTGTCTTATAGCTGGCGTGATTGCTAAAATGAAATCCATTTTGACGACATTCTCGTCCAATAAACTTGGCATAGCCTTTATGAATGTAACATTTATGTTCACGTTAACTGCTGAACAACGCTGTGATAGTCTTTCATTTAGTATATTATCATATTGTGCAAGTAGATCCTTGTATTGCGGTAAGCAGGCATTTGATACTGCTCCCAAAGCACGATATTGTACACTTGCTACTACATGGTACGCAGCTTGTTGAGTATCTAGAAAAAATATATGACGTTATTACTTTGAGAAATTCAATTATAATATAAACAACTTACTACAAGATAGAAGAAATTGAAGAAGGAAGTGTTATGTTAAACTTACTTTCTGAGACACAATCAGGTACTACTGCAGTTGGTACCCATTGGCGTTTGGTTTCACATACAAATGTCTTAACTGGTTCACCATCGGTAAAACGAAAACCTGGAGAACACGTAGCAATACATTGAATTCCTCTGTCACCAGGAAGACAGTTCAAAGCACCATTTGCTGGTGGCATAAGTTCCCAATCCACACATGGCGTTGCTTGAACAGATACCTAAGAAATAAATATGGATATTTTGGTTAACATACGTTGATATTGTTAATATAAATTTTGTTGTAGTTACAATTGAAAACTTACTTGGAAGTGACATTGAGCTTTGTTGCCATATTTATCTGAAGCAATGACTGTTACATTTTCATAACCACGAATAGGAATTACTGCCCTTTCTGGGACGAATTTTAAAAAGACTTCTCCTGAAGCATCTGTCGCGTTGATTCGCCTCCTTGTTTCATTAAAGTTAACAGCATAGCTATCTTGTTTGTCCACTAACTCAATAACGTAGCTTTGAGGACAGTTTAGTCTCGGAGGAGTATAATCTGGTACAGTGATGTTTACTTCACAAATAGCAACATTTCCATCAAAGTCAAATGCGACATATCTTACTACCATATTATGGAATACTTGTATCGGAGTTTTGAAATGCTTAGGAGTTACATCTAATCTTGCAATAGCACCTGAATTGTCAATAGCTGTTGGTTCTGTAAAGTTTACTGGCAGTAACCCTCCGTTAACATCAGTTTGTACAACAATGGGTTGTTGAGGACAATTCTGGAAAACTGGTGGCTCATTATCTGAAATGATACATGTAAATGTAAAATTATTGAGTATTAAAAATAGGAGTATCTTAATAGGCTTTAAGTATTTTTTTTACTCACCGACACAAGGCGAATATCCGTAATCATAACCTAACAACGGTTCTATAGAAGGTTCATCGCATCCCATCAATTCAAATTTGAGACACGCGTTGTCCATAAAGCTCACAATACCCAGAATAACAAATCTGGCTTGCACATACTTAGGCAGAGTTATCATGGCTAGTTCTCCGTAATTTCCTGGATCTCTCATCGTCAAATTGAAGTTGGGGAAATAAACAACGTAATTTTCATTTTCAGCTTGTTTGTAGAAGAACCTAATTTCTGTTGGTCGACCAACAATATCTGATGTAACTACACCTTTGACTAGAATAGCTTTAACTCTGTATACCTTTCCTAAATCAACGCTAACATAAGTAAATGCTTCTGTTTTTCCACACCATCCTGTCACTGAATTAAGCCGGATATTCTTTGCTTCATAGTTTGGTCGTTCTGAAGTTGCATTAATTGCAGAATCAGGAATTCTTCCAGATGCTAAACCAAGTGGTCGTATTACTTTACATTCCGGTTCACGGATACATGTAATTGGTCTGGGATTAATTAATATGTAACCAGGTCTGGAGCAACCAAATAAAACCTCTGATCCTTGTTCGTAACTTCTAGCAATCTGGTATCCATCTGCAGGTCTCCCTGGATCTTCACACACTGGTCCTTCGCAACGTAAGTCTCCAAAGTCCCAGATACCGTTTGCTTGACATCTAACCACATTATCGTGCTTGCTCGTTTGTCCTGCAAGCTTAAATGTATTTTGACATCCAAAGAAGAAAGAACTCTGGTACCGCGTGTCGAGATATTGACCGTATTCGGCACCGGGTGTTGGCATAGGGACACCGCAGTCTTTACGTGGACATTGCGGTTGAGCCCCAGAGAGCCAGTAGTCTGGAAGACCCTGTAATTATTATCAAGTAAAAATATTAGATTAGAAATCAGAAATTTTTATCCTACTTGACTAACATAAAATACTTTAAAACATTATCACGTTAATC
>DWOP01000072.1:0-12486 GCA_018251135.1 Cephise aelius
GTTCCAGATTAGCACGTTCAAACAAACAAACTCTTTAGCTTTACTATATTAGTATAGACTATAGCACTCCACGAAATAGTTTATTATGCATTAGGTTAATTTATGAATGGCAAATTCTTCGTGAATGCTATTCTGTCAAATTTCGCTTCAAACCGAACTTATTTTGGTGGTTACATAAAGACCTATAGAAAAATACTAGCTGGACCCCGCAGTTTCCCTCGCCGTTTAATTTAATAGATTTAAGAGTTGCAGCATAATGTTACATAACTTAGTCTTCCTCATAATTATATATGATATATAAAAATATTTTTTCACATCCTAATGGTAGGTCCAAAGATTAGCGCGTACTATGTAACATTACCGTACTATATAACAGGTGAAACCGCGGTACCCAGCTAGTAATTTATAAAGGCAAGTTAATCGTTGGGTGTAGAACACAGATGATAGTTATCTCTGATCTGTCATGTAGATTTGTAGAATATCAGCAACAACAATAAATTAATACATAAATAATGTATGACTCGCACGGTGTAGTAAATTGATCACTTAATAATGTACGACTATTTAATTGTAGCAAAATGATTGTGTAAGACATTGTGACTGTAATAGAAAGAATTTAATGTTAATAATAATACCTGTTCGCCTTCAATGTACTATTATCGTTCTTGTTCTGTAGTGTTTTGAAAAGCGCTCATCCTCGCAATGTGGGTAGATTGTAACGTTCATAACCGATATGTTGGATCAAGTTGAAAGGGTGGTCGGTAGTAGTGATATTTCACGCCCCCTTTGCACTTCCGAGGGTAAGTTAGGATGTCGGTCCCGGTTATTATCATTTGAAAGCAGTCCTTAAACATTTTTTTAACTAAACCTAACGGTAAGGCAGACCGGCTACCTGATGGAAAATAGTCACCACCGCCTATAAATTATTGCAACAGAAGGGTCGCCAATGCTTCATCGGCTTTGAAGGAGGGTTTTTTTGACACTTTGAAGACTTTAGAAAAACATAGTTGTAGGGTTTTTTCATGGTAAAGCAAATAATTCATAAAGCAAACAAGCAACAGCCAAAGCAAGTAAGAAATTATTCGTTGAAGAAATTCATATCAGTGGGCTTACTTCTTATATAAACCAAATAAGGATGCATAAATCTCCTCCAGTTAAATTAACTTTATTAAGGCCCATGAGGTTGGAAAAGACAGCAATAAACTACAATGGCACAATACAATCACCGACCACAATAGCACAATACTGCGTCTAAGCCGGTTAAGGCGTTATCGTTGATCACATTGACATTCTAAAGGACGTTACTCCGTGAGGTCTCAGCGCGAGGATGTCCCGAACCCGTTCCGTAGATGAAAACACAATCGATTGCCGAGAGGCTTGACCTCGTCCATTGAACAACCCATGAACAACTCAGCGTCAAATGTTCGTGAATGGCTGAAATCACCGTCGGTAATGTTACATCCGTTTTGGTTGTCGACGTGCCGTTAAACTTGTTTTGACTTCGATATTCGAATAACGTACTTAAGAAGCGGACATTTACGAATACGGTCATGGTTTTAATCAGAGTTTTGTTGCTTTGATAATAGGGTCGATTGAATTTCAACAAACAGTTACATCAATAATCTAAAATACTAACTGCATTACAGGGCTCATAAACTTTATAAAGACTTAAAAAGGATTTGAGATTATATCTGAGTTAGCTTGTATTAATTATGCACCACTTGTAGTTAGGATGATTGACATATTGGCTGTGTTTATTAAATTGTTGTCAGAGCTTAAAATGTGTAGGTCCCAAATAATAATAGGGACGAGGTTGAAAAATAATGTCATGTTTTATTTTGAAATCTTACTCAGAATATAAAGCTGCTCCGCAAGAGATTCAAAATAGATAGGTATCGTAACGTAGATATGTATAAGCATTAATCACAATAAAGGTGTATATTCGTATTATTTTAGGAAATAGTAAAAATGAAGCAATAAATAATGAAGAAAACAGCGAATGTGATTCGTATATTTGAATTTTTTTTTTTTTAGAATTTTACGATCCATGCTCAGAGGTTGAAAGAGTGGGCGACAAAATCATTTGCGACTTTACAAATCCCTATCTAGCCAACCAATAACTCAGTGAAAAAGTCAATTAAAAACTTCTATATTGCAAGATCTTTTCAACGATATTGTACACATTTGTGTATACTGGATTTTTTTTTCCATCCGTCAGTCACATGGATGGTGTCATGGAGTAGCAGCCCTAAATTTTTGATAACAAATTTTTCAGGTACAGTTTTATATAGCGGTTTATATGCGTCACCGTCTAATTGTAAGGACCGTCATTTTATAATCAATCTTGCGAGATTTTATCACCCGTAGAATTTTGAAATTATTTTAGAAATCAATTTTGGTTCGGTTTGGTTTATTTAGAACATAACCGCTTAAGAAAGAAGTTCTCTATTTCATAAAAGGATCGTTAAATTGTAAACGGTTTTCTCACTTCGTATCAACTTGCCGGCAGTCTACACTCTCGATAGATTATAAACTAAAGGTGTTTACAATAAGTCGGTGACATATACAAGTCGTTTTATCATCCACACTTTACCTACATGAGGTATCTACAATAGTCTCCGATTAAGAGACCGTCACTTACGTGCAGACGACTAAGCTGAAACAATAAGAGTTCCAATTCCGTCATTTGTCTACGTAACCTTAATATTTTTAATAAAAGCAAGCAATAATTCATAAACTTTATTTGTAAACATCGATATTCGCGCATCTTCTTTATTGCTCACGGTTTCGACCTTTGTATCTTGCGGTGATAGATTGTAATAATGGTAACAAGTTATTGTGCATAAGGATTATGAATATAATATGTTGAGATCCTGTTGACATTTTACTTGATACCATCAAGTATGTATCTATCCTATCCTACTATTAATATAAATGCGAAAGTTTGTGAGTATGTATGGATGTTTGTTACTCTTTCACGCTAATACTTCTGAACCGATTACGATTAAATTTGGTATGTAGGTAGCTGAAGACCCGGAATAACACATAGGCAATTTTTTATCCCGGAGTTCCCGGGGAAGGGATCGGGATTTACACGAGAATAACGAAAATGTACTTTGTCGTAAGGCGACACGAAGTTCATCGAGCCAGCTTGTACTAATATAATAGAGCTAAAGAGTTTGTTTGCTTGAACGTTGGAGTGAGGAAGTGATAGTGACTGAACTTTTAGGTATTCCATTGGAAGCTGGTCATAAAGGCGTTACCAATCCTGGCGACTACGATATCCGCCTCTTGCATAAATCTAACCGGCAACCACACCTTTCCGATTAAAATATAATAAATATATTTTTTCGTTATTTGAACACAATTTATCTCTAGAACTATCAGTCAGATTTAAAAAAATATTTTGTATATGATAGCCAAATCTATGAGAAAGGTTATAGGCTACATAACATTACGCTAAGGGCCTCTTGCACCAACCACAAGTCAAGCATTCTTTAATTACCTTCTATCTAACGTTAAACGTCAAGTTAACGTCACGATAAACTTTAGTCAATTTCACAATAGGAAATACAGTTCCGTGTGACAACCCGACAGTTTATTGAATGACGTCTGTAATATCGGTCAATAGTTCAGTCATTGAGTGTCAAATGTCAGACGTCACTTGTGTTTCGTTCTTTTTTATGTTTGCCATTTAAATAATTACAATATGCTTTGTTTTTTTCGTGGTGGTATTTATTTTGTGGTGATTTATTTTTGTAGTTTTGCAATAAATACACAGATTTTCAGTTTTTATCAATAAAATAACTTCGACAAAATTAAAGTGGTAATTTTACTCTATAAGAAAAATGTCACTTGTTTGAAATAACGTAAATCATATCGAAAATAAAGAAACTGTTGCTGCCAAATGGAAAAAGAAAGTTTTCGTCTGAGAAACAAATCAATTTAAACAATGAGTAGGCAAATCAAGTAAAATCTCACTGTTTTTATACAACTCGTCGTCGTTACCCGTCGGTTAAACAAGCTAACTGACGGATGGAGTTAGAAATAACTTAACGGCTATTGTATCTATAGGTTAGTGCTACACGGCGATTGTGAAATTCGTACGCACTTTTATTCGTGAGTTTAAACGACAATTAGCTTTGCTTGCGGTTGGTAAAAGAGCCCTTAAAATCCCTCAAACAAACGGCGAGTAAAACCGCGGGCTCCAGCTAATGATGTCCGTGGTGGAATCAATTCAATACGTGTAAGTCAGGTGTATGCTGCGTACGGGTTTAGATAGACGGTTTCTATCAAAGCTATATTTCTAAAATAACATTAATATTGTAATAGACGGCGCTGTAGGTACATGTTTAAAATTATGCTAATTTTATATTGTGTACAAAATAATAACATCGTCAGTTCGCCAAGCAGTACACGGTCCGCCCACGCCGCCGCCGGCCACCGACACCGCCCCGCATCCGTCCCGCTGTGATTGATAAACCAATTCAGTATCATTGTCGTGAGAAATATGGGCCACACAACACTTTTCACTCACACCGAATCCGGATACTCTTGTCACGCTCAGTTAGATGCTTGTCAACGTATTATTATAATTATGATGTAACAAAGATATTTATATAAGGGCTGCAATGAATAGGTGCTAGACAGGTGTAATCTAATGAACATTGAATAAAATAGGTTGTCTTTTCACGTTGACCTTAAGATGAATATTGAAGTTTAGCTAAAAATAATTTTGAATGTGTGCCTTAATTAACTTTGGGTTGGTACAATGCTCCATATATGACTTGAAACAGAACTGCTAATAAATCCTAAATATCTAATTACTCCAGACCATGTTTATCTATACTTATGTAATAAAAGTTAAAGAGTTTGTATCTTTGTTTGTTTGTATGAACGCACTAATGCTTGGAGCTACTGGTCTTATTTGAATAAATCTTTTTTATATGATAGCCATACTTATGAGGAACATTTCATTATAACTCTTTAAAGTTTAATGACAGATGAAACTGCGCGGATCAGCTAGTATTTTGACGAATCAGTTGTGATTAGGATTAACGAAAGCCCAATTGTCGCGTATCATACAGCAACACAACAGTAGGGTTGCCACTTTTTTTATATAATTATATAGTATTATGTAATTAGCTGTAAAACATATAGTACACTTAAAAAGATAGAGTATTGTATCGAATCAAATAATATAAAAGGCTATAAAACTACTTCAGTTTAATAGTTCCTTTTTTAGGTAACCAGTTTGGATACGAAAAATACCCAATTCAGCAGTACATAGTACGACAGGTAGAAATGTAGTAAAATACTATATATTATAGTACGTTTGTCAACCCTACACGACAGGTATGTAATATGCAAGGTCGGCAATGACAGCGATTTAATTCCACTTTATTGGCTTTACCAATTTGAAATTAAATAACAATTTGTTTTATAGCCATTGTATTTTCTTATTACTTTAATTTGATGATACATTGTATGTATGTTTATTTAAAACTTTTATTATGCTCATTCTGCATATCAATTACATGCTAGAGTAATTAATAAGTGGCATTTATTGCCCTGGGTTGATACAGCACCAGATGCAAGTGCCGTGTAAAAACGTCTCTAACATTTGTGGCCGAAATCAGAAATTCAACATGTCTGGTTGAGATAGTTAATAGAATCAGGCTTTACTTGCATACCCACTTTTTAATTTAGCGACATTCAGCGATAAGATAGACCACCACCACTGGGCCACCTGATGGAAAGTAGTCACCCTCACCTATTGACATTTGCAACACCAGAGGAGCCAATGCATCGCCGACTTTGAACGAGAGCTCCTTTTGCTAGGTGTAAAACTTTACTCTTGAAGAGCTCCATGTCGTAATGCTCCGGAAATACTTAAAAAAACATCATTGCTATCAGGTTAAGCTAAAATTAGCTTAGCTTAACGATTACCTATCGTAGAGTTCCTTTTCGGAACGAAACACATGTTAGTGCTGGTATCATAGTATATCTTTTGTTTTGAAGGCGGTACATACTACATGTATCAAAACATATAACATTATTATACCTAATGGTCGCGGATTGTTGCGAAGTATTTTATACCTAGCTTGATGTCCTGTTGAATTCAACATCACGAAGACAGATCTATGCGTTAATGCTAAGAAGTCTCATTCGTCAAAGCGGCACTGTTCTAGATATTTCGCGCACCATTAATAAAAAACGTTAGGACCCTGAGCGTTGACGTCTCGTATGATGTACAACACCAGGGTTATCTGGGTCAAAGAACGTGGCATCCTGAACTGGGAGAAGACGTCCCTCCTGCAAGGTCAACGTTACATTGGCGACTCCCCAGTACATAGTATGAGTTTTACACAAAGTACGTTTTTAGTATGTTTTTTATAAACACCTTAACATGACGAAAAACTATTCGTTCACAAACTATCGCTAGGGGCGCTGCGTGTATATGGAGAAATTCGCTCACTATATAAGTTTTCCTAAGGTTTCGTTCTTGTGTAACTCTCATACTAAAGGTACTGATAATCCAAATGTTTATAGATGATAGAGACTACTTGCCATTATTCACATGACTAGTGTTTGTACTTGTAGTAATCTGAGGCAGTATATTTTCCAGTTCTCAGTTACAGACTTATAAGACAACAAACGCGAAATCGAGTGTACCGTGGGCGACATTTCGGCCTTGATCTCTGGATTCTGTTTACCTACGCAATAGTACTTACTAATGCTTAGATTTATTTTGTGTTCACCAATAATTTGTTATGGGCAAGTTGCTCTATAAAAAATTAAAATAAAGACATAATCCATGACTTAATATTATTTATGAATTAATTTTACGTACATACTTAATTTGTTCTTCAAAAATTGATATATATAATTTTTTTTTATTTCCTGTCGCCAGATATTCGAATATATAGTTATTTAAGTAATTATAAGTAATTAAGAGAGTAATTATAATTGTAATACATATCGGCTGCTTTGATGTAATATTAGTTCCAATTTTCTTCTATCGGTTGTTCGTATAGAGACGGTTCAAAATTAACGATGCATGCTTTTAATTAGAGCAATCAAGTCGACGACCACAAGTGCGTGTTGCTTGTGAGGCGACCGCTGTGATCAGTTATCGATATGTCGAAGAGCCGCGGGGCACGGGCGGCGGCTGCGGTGGGAGGCAGAGGTGATGTAAGAGCGGCTGGCTTCGACGGTGATGTCAGCGCGCCCACACCGCCCCCACCTCCCCGCTACTGACCGCGCCGCGAAGCCTTCCGCAAGCCTTCCCACCTTATTCGCTAAACCTAACAGTTGCTATGGCCGCTATGCTAAAATTTTGACACAATGCGGTCAATGACATAGGCACAATGCGAGCTACCTGCGAGATGCCTGTTTACGTAGCGTAATTTGGAACTTTTCCAGCACGTTAGAAGAGGGTGTAGGAGGCGCCTCGAAAAGTTGTTCAGCGTAATAACGTTTTACCTAATATATATCCTTGACTACAAGTAGTTATGCCCACATAAATATTGCCGCAATGCAGTCAAGCGAGCAATCTGCAAAGTAGACCGCGACTGAAACAAATTAACTAACATTTGACAACTTCAAATAAATCTCTCTATATTTCAAATAATATTATTTTTTATGTGCTACTCTTCGCGTATGGGATATATATAGCATAGAAGTAATCTCATCTATGTTTCAACGCTAAGAATCAACATTTAAATGAAGTTAGAATTAGAATCTGATTCATTTTATTTAAATATACGTTTTTGAAAATTGTTTTAATCGTATAGAAAAGGTATTGAATACGGGGGTCGGATGCCAGTTCACTTATACGCTTATTCAGATACTTATTTTTGTATTCTTTGATGCTTCAGGTATAATATGAATAGTGTTTAAAAATGACAGTTATTGTAATAAGCATTCCCAAAAACGATAACAACGGCTCATCGTATATTGTGTTCAGGACCTTAGAGCCATCGTTGTTGACATGATCCTAGATAGCTAATATAGTTAAGTAGTGTAGTGGAACAAAAAATGGATTCAAATATACATTGAGTGTAGTGAGGGGACCAAGTGCCTAAAAATGGAGGGTGCCGTTCTGAGCACCCAGAGTAATAACAGATTTCGTACACATTTGAAGAATGCGGCGACAGCGTTGTGCGCAAGAACGTTGCCTAAGCAGAGGTGTAGTGAGGCTACGGAGAGTACCACTCGCCATCATACTTACCCTCGGGCTACACCACCGAAGCGTCCAGCGCTATCCTGCCGCATGGAGCCGGTCTTATGCGACTTGCCGCAAACATCCACCATATGTAACCAAAGCAGCCATTACGATGATAGCATTCCCCGGACACCAAACAAGAGCAATGGCGTCATCAAACTAAAGGGAACCCTGGCAAGGTAAGTTTGTAATTTATATATTTTTTTCAAATTTAAGAATATGTTATTTGACATTAAGGATCTCAGTACAACTGACACAATTTCGATTTATTCGGATTAATTTATGTCTGTGCAATTAATTTATTTGAAATAATTTATATGTAAACTAGGCTAACTTGGTATTGATTTATAGATATAGGAATCGGCTCAGTGCGTGACAGTCCGTGCACTGTGAACAGGGTTCTGTAGTCAGGATTATATTATCAGCAGCAAACATTATTTTGTATTTTTGGTGGCATTGGATTAAATGACATGAAAAACAAACTTATTGCTACGGTCGCTTGCCTCACAACTGAATATATCCTGTACATTTCAAAGAATTTTAAACCGATCTCGTTTAAACAAATTTTACTGAAAAATTTTACAAGCTTTAGAACTATTATTATTTTCAAAATTAATTGTAATTGTAAAAGAGATACAGAACACTTTTTGAATTCAAAACGCACAAATCATTTTACGTTATTTCTACAGCCACGGAGAGACGGAAAGAGTAAAATTATAAAGTTTCCGATTTTGCCGTTTGGCTACGGAATCCTAAAATAACCTGAATACGTCTTAATGTGTTTTGTAATATATAAATTTGTTACCTCGATAAATAACATAGGCCTACATTTATTTTTAGTCATGGACTCAGGTGTCCGAGTAAACTTTAGGCGACTTTCTCGGCGTAGAATCGTACATGTCCATCAAGACCATTATGCCATATTATAGATTTGTTTCGTCCCACGATCACAATAAACTAGCCTAACGACATTAATAACAGAATATGTCGTGTTCGGAGTCGAATGACGGTTGTCTTGTTTGGGTCAACAACATCAACATGACATCATGGTGACTTGTTTACTCGGGTCGCGGGGTGGAGGTGATGTCGCTAATCATGTCGCTACAACCATTGTTGATTTAATGCGCATTATTTACGCTACCACTGACACGTTTTTTGTCCTGATGATCAAATTGGTATATTCACAGTGTTCTGTTGTTATGATGCATTATGTATTCGGCAATTTTGTGGTTTATTTTTACGACTTAGGTATGGGCGCAACCGTTTTTATGTCTCACTGTTGAGCATGGGTTTTGTTAACAATCGCCTAGAAAAGTTAAAGGTTTTGTTAAAGGCCTGGAACATATTCCACTACGTTGCTCCAATGTGGGTTGCTGGAGGTATTCACAGGTTATGGGCTAATTGGTTTCGGATGTGGTCAAACCGTCCATAAGGCATCTGACACGGTTTAAGTATCTGGATAGCAATCAGAAGCGATAGCTAAACGTGGCCTTCTAAGCATGTCCTAAGTACATATTGTTGTAATTGGTTAACAAGTAAACTGTACAATAATTGTCAATTTTTCATAAGAAACTAGTGAATCAAATAGATGTTTTTGAAAATGTATAAGGTAAACAGGTAAATCTATTTGTTGAAAAGGAAATGACTGTTATGAGTGGCACATTGCCGAGTACTCGTTTGGGTCAACAACTTACATGACGTCAGATCCAAAAGCTCTACACTTAGTCACGACCTTTTGGCTTCACAAACCCATTGTGGGGAGAGGACGATATAATGTACATTATCAAAGTTGACGCAGTAAAAAAGTAAATTAAATGCTATACACGTATGAAGTATGTATATAGTATGTTAGTTTTGTGAGCCGTTTGTATATTACATTACAATTTGATGTACAAGTTTTGAACACCGTGTTGAAACAGGTGAAAATATTTATATCTTCTACGCCTGATAACACCTATCAAACACATAAAATACGTATGTCGAATAGTCGAAGTACTTACTTCAAATAAACTGTATGATTTATCCGTGATTTGTACCCGAATATTTAAGTAACAGATGTGACACAGGGTGACATAATAATAACCTATTGAGCATGACCAAATTTAAAGTGTAGCGAATAGCGAATAATAATAGGTTTAAATAAATCTATGTTTTTACCTAGTCAGAAATTGGTTCCTTTGATTTTGCAAAAGAATAATCATCCGGGCGGGTGAAACATCAGTTATGCTTACGAAATTTATTTTATTTTTCCAACTTTTTTTATCGTTTTGAGTCTGACGTTAGGGAATTCATCATTCGGTAATGTAACCTCAAATGATCTAACGAATACTAGCAAACATGACCTCAGACATTTCGTGTTAGAGCGAATGCTAAGTACACTTAGTACCCAGTATAAACACCGTTATCCGGCCGGAAATAGAGCATGGTCGTTATTGGTTGAGGCCAAATTCGATAACGATGTTTATAATCCGGATACTATGAGTACCGCAGCGCATAGCGCGCAGGGGCGATTGTTTTGCTTGGATCAGATCTCGAGCGTTATCAGCTGACGAAAGCCTCCGAAACACCGAATCGATCGCACTTAATTGAACGCGAATGGAGTAAATGCACTCACTAGTGTATTTATAATAAGCTTGCCGTGTGTAAGTGGGATGGCGAAAGCGGGTCTCACTCGCACACCATGATGTCATGGTATATTTTTGTAGACGCTCGACTGCCTGGGTCACACGCGTTTCTACGTTTCTAGTCTTTACATTCGACCGACGTCGGTGATGATTTTGACGTTGAGAGTTGTGCATTAATTTTCCGACGGCATTCTAGTTTATGAAAAATTCATTAGTTACGCCGCTAATAACAGCTAGAACACTTATCTCAATAGTTCAAGGCTCTAGGACAGCGAAACAGAATAAGATAGATGAAGCAATGTAATATTATGCATGTTTGAATTTACATTTTGTTATAATATTAGTAGGACACATCTGCTAACGTTACACGTAAACTATTATAAGTTTAAAATGTGCTATATAATTATAATTCGTAATCGGCTCCTCTAAATCTTTTCAGCGGACAAACGAATCGTCATCTCGTGCGCAGATGTTCTTGTTCCAATGATTATAATCCGGTACTTCAGGTTACACATCTTGTATAAAGGAACAGTTCCGCTGCTACTAAGATTGAATTACTGCCACACTGACCTCATCAGTCATTTTTACGTCGTTTAATAAGCGTCGAACAATGAGCGGCTTGTTTTCTTTGTTTCGTGTCCCGAGTTGGTACATTCGTTTGAACTAACAGTAATGTATTCAGCATTCAGAATGATACAAATGAAATTATTATGATTTGGTTGTTAATCTTGAAAAATGTTTCACGTTTTGGTCTTGTGAAGACAGGCTTAAACAACGAGCACAGGAAATCGAGACATTTCATGTAAGAAAGAAGATTAGTTTGAAATTTCAAAGATACACTTTACTTTTATTTACTGATTCTTGTGTTCTCGGAAAGTTACAAATTAAAAAAGTAAATTTATTGTCAATAAGGTTCTTTTGTCGAACAGACCTCTATTATTACTGTTTTTAATTTCTTTGAATTACTAATATTTCAGAAGCGCTGAAAATCCTATGTGTTTGGTTAATACCAATGCCACACTATAATTAGTATCAACATATATAATTAATTGGTTATAATTTGTGCGTCTGAAACCAGAGTGACTATCGTATGCATAAGTTTTGTCAGAATCTATTAAGTGCTTATCGTTTTAATTTTTTGGTTTTGATGTTCGTTATTAGTTCCGTTATAACATGAATGCTTGGTTGTAAAAAATTGAACGTGCATACAATTATTGTACAGTTAAATCTGCGTTCAAGTTGAAACAATAATGACACGAATGATTAATGATCATTTATGATTTATTATTTGCCGCCTTGGGGAGAGGTCGAATGATATGAGGTTTATATAGGTTTTATGACTAAAACCTCATTAGAGTTAAACTACGTCTCTAATTTTTAATAGCCTGGGATTCGAACTCCGTACCCCAGGTATGAGAGGCTGGACTCCTAACCATTAAGCTACCACTGCTTGATTTATGTGTTAAGTTTAAATCCATTTTAGAGTTAGCCCATTTGAATTGTTGCTGGATTTATTCAAATCTATTAAGTATTTTTTTTTCTTTTTTATTAATTAACCTAGCGATAAGGCAGATAGGCTTTGCTGATGTAAAGTGGTCACCGTCGCCTACGGACATTTTCAACACCAGAGGAGTC
>DWOP01000073.1:0-12356 GCA_018251135.1 Cephise aelius
GGACGGAGCCACAGGAATGCACTGTTAAGTGCTCTTCTACTGTAGCTCCGCCGGTGCTGCCGCAGTGGCACGCCTCTGGGGGGGTCCCTGGACCCCCCGGAGAATGGATAAATGAGTAAAAAAGGCCCCCTGACGTGATGACGTTTAGATCCAAATACTACTAGTGTTTTGAAATTCAGTGCGCAAATACGCATTTTTTTTCTTCATTTTTGTTTTTAAAATGTTTCTTTTTGAGGAAATTAAAACACCCCCGGGTGTTTTAATTTTTAATATATTTTTTAAACGCAATTACGTCTAAGAGTAAATTAAAAACGGTCGAGGCTGAAGCCTGTCTAGAAAATTAGATTTAGACTTTTTTTTATTTTTTGAATACTACACGTTATGTTGTATACTATACGTAATGTTGTACTACAGTTATGAACAAGGATATGTAAATTTATAATTGAAGTTTACCAAACAAGCATGCAGTAACACATAATATTATGGTCACAAATGCGTTACGATAAAGACCAGTGTAACCGTCAATTACACTTTTCTAAACAAAACAGAAGTTGCTCATAAAACAGTTAACAGTTATGTGTAAACTGACCGTTATTTATTCAAAAGTCTATTCAAAACGAGACACCTTTGCTAAAAAGGCCTAAAAAGTCATATTTTCACCATCGATTTCCTATATACTGGAAAATTCTGAAAAACGGTATCTACATTGATCAAGAATAGCCATCAAATCGAAACAATAGTTGTTGACTTGCCCACTGAATGATGTTATAAGCCTCTCCCCCTCACCCCGCTGGATCCGCCCTTACAATTAACCGTCACTATTTACATTTTTCTAAAATGGGACATTTGGCATCCCCGACTTGTTCTGAATACCGGGACAGAATAGCTGAAAATGGAACAGTCTCGTTTAAACTGGGAGCTGTGATTACAGTGTTCCGGGCAAACTGTATACAATAATCTATCACCTTCAAAATACTAACCTAATTAAATTAATTTATAAGTTTTATCTGATTATTTTGACATCTTGGTCGAACTACATTTCTATCACAGATTTACTAGATTGATTATTTTCATTTTACATTTTATAACTACTTTTTATTATGATACTTTACATGTACATCAAGTTTACATTTTACATAGTTCGATATATGTGTAACGAACCTTATGAAAATTGTAATGATTATAAATGAACACCTACATTAATAATACGTATGTTAATAAAATAATTATTTTTAATAAAATATTTACACTTTACATCGCAAAGTATTCCAAAAGTACCAATAGAATTTTATTATACGAGATATTACTTCTACAGTTTAGTGAAATACGTCACATTAACAGATTGTATTGAGATTGAGATTGAGATTGTATTTTGAGAAGTTTAATATTATTTTTAATGTTTTAAGGATGTAAAAACTGCGACATTATGGAGATTCACAGATATCAGAAATACATATTTGTGTAGAAAATTGTTGTCATTGTTTAATATATATTTTTTATATAAACTACACGATGGAAACTACCAGACTACCTGATGGAAAGTGGTCATCGTCGCCTATGGACTTTTGGAACACCAGAGGAGTCATCAATGAATCGCCTGCTTTGAAGGACAGCTTTTTTACAAGTTCCTTGAAGAGCCCCATGTCGTGTTCATGCATTTTATGTGCCAGCTTAGTACAGTATTTATATAATAAGTATACAATTGAGAGTTGGTGAATAAAAAATTAGGGAAATTCATCAACGTGACATCAATAAAAAGGTAGAGACGTAAAGGTATATTGCCACTAAATTAAATGTTAACCACATATTTCATTTAACTATAGTATAAACACGAATCGAATTCAATCACAGTAAGCAAATTATGACAAGTCAAACAAAAAAACAAACAATAAGTCAATTTGTTGATGAAAAGAAAGAATCATGTATACCAGTTGATTTAATGGTGAGGGAAAACATCGTAAGTAAACCTAGACGCCTAAGAGTCCTCAGAAAAAAGTTCTCAAAGGTTAGTAGTAGTCTATCAATCCCCGCTTGGTTAGCGTGGTAGACTAAGACCTAGATGCTTCTCATTCTGATAGGAGACCCGTGCCCAGCAGTGGAACAGTAAAAGGTTGATGGTACTAATTGTATACAATCGACTTGTTATTTTTATGTCTCACTCCGACATGGGTTTGTAAGTGGAGCATTTCCTATGCAATGATGCGCACTACTTCCACATCGATTATAAGTATTCAAATACATAGAAAATACCTTATTAACGCCCAATTATTTAAAATATCTACTGGTTTACAGACTACACTATGTTAAGCGATTGTTTCCCCGTATTTCCAATAGTCGTTTAGCTATATTATTTATGTTTTTTATTCTATTTATATTACTATTATGATTGATATTTTATTTTTATTAATTTTAATCCATAATAATTATTTCTTGCTCTCTAAGCGGTAATTATTCACTCCCCCTAAAGCGAATTACAGTAATTATTTACTCCTGACGCAAAAACGTTAAACTAGTAATGTTTGTGGAATTTTTAAATGTACAATTCCTCCTAATATTATAAATGTGAATGTAAGTTTGTTTGTTACGCTTTCACGTTAAAACTATTCAAACGATTTTCATGAAACTTTGTGCACATATTCTTAGAGGTTTAAGAAAGGACATACGATACTTTTTATTTAAAAATATATACATTTACATGTAATAATTATAATAATTGCGAAATTTGGACGAATATAGGTTTTTATTTTCAATAAAAACATATACCTTAAAAAATATCTATTGATTTTGATATTTTGTTTTTTGTTCGGAAAATTTATTGGACGGCAATTGATAAATGCACGAACGTGAATTCGCAGTTACGATTAAGAATATATGTTCCCACGAAAGTGCTAGGAATCCGGGCGAATAAATACTAGATTTATAGATTTTAATCTATTATACGTTTAGTCTAAGAATAGACTCTAAGAATATTTTTGTATTATCCTATTACATACATATTTAGAATTCAAAGTTGAATGTGTTGAGAATAAATGAATCTACGAATATGCGCATTTATAAAATACAATGCATACAATTAAGTAATTTACTTAATATGCAATTTAATACGAAACCTCATAATGATATCTATAATAATAATATACAAAATACTAATTTTAATATGACTACAACACTGACATGAGCACAGTGCAAAACAACAATGTGGTTGAGAAATTCCTATGGTATGTGTGCGAAAATATTTAATAAAGTATATGTTAAAAATTTTAAAATGCCACAATTTGAAAAACAATTACACGATTCGCTAATAAAAAAATATAATAAGAATTTATGCAATGTGCTACTCTGAATGATTAGCACAATTAAAAATATGATAGTATATATAGATACGTAACTTAAGTCTGGATTAGTTTATTACTTGAAAGGCAAAAATGCATTCATATAACTATTCTGTTTTGTATGAGAATAAAGTTCTTTAAACCTATTGTATTAATATAATTATTTTGTTATCAAACTAAATCGCAAATTACGTAATAAATCTAAATGACACATAGATACAATATATAATAATGGAAATTTGCACGCCAAACCACGGCGAATGTGAAATATTACCGTAGTAACGGATTAAACATCTATGTAAACACATTTATGCAAATAAATATCATTTCATAATATTTTATTATATACCTACAACTACATTTTCATAAGGTTTAGATGCGAAGGTTTCTGTATTTTCCAATTTACAACTTAAGCCTATTTCATTATTTAATTTAAACAAAATCGAGTCTTTACTCTCATAAGTAATCTTTACACTACTGTGATTACGTATAAATTTATATTTAAATGTAAAGTTATATATAAATGTATCTACACAGTCCTAATATTTAAATATATCTACACACTCATAATATTTAAATGTATCTACATATTCATAAAATACATTTTATTTCTAGTTTATTAATTTTAAATAAAAAATATTACATTGACTGTGTCCGAGCTTTTCAACATATGAACTATTATATACACTATGAATAAACACTTTCACACTCATAGCCCCGCACTAGGACTCACTGTATTGTGGGTGCCATCGTCACACAAACACACAGACCCAGAAAAGAAATATAAATTCACCTTAGTATGATTTATATTTAGAGAAACAGAAATTTACTCTATTTTGTGTAAAACTCATACTAAGTAATGTTCCGCACAAGACACGGAAATGCATGCTTCATACCGTAGATATTAAGTATTAAAGAGAATACCATTGGTCGTCAGTTCAAGAACTATGGATTTAAGGTATTAAGCCTGTTATTGTAATTTATTCGTGTTAGTAATTATTACCTACTGTAGTAATTATTATTTAATAATAGTAAGTTCTTTTTAAGCTAGTTAAAATGGGCTACTACTCTTGAGGGCTGAAATGGTCGTCTCTTGTATATGTGTAACCGACAACCACAGCTTTTTAGCTTAATCACAAGATGCTTATAAAACAGCTACTACATGTAGGTAATTGGCGTGACGGGATTTACCGTCCCCTTGACTTTGTAGATTTTTATACGCTCTTCAAATATCCTTTAAACAACTCTTTATAACTACGGAAATTTTAAATAAAAAAACTTTTTTATTTTTTTTCTCTTTTTATAAAATCTACATATTTTAAAGCTTTCCACCCACAACACTTACATATTTATGTGATGTCCTCCATAAACTTTTAATTTTAATAGGTTTTTACTGACCGAACGACTATAATAGCCAAAACAGTTCTACATTATATCATAAAGCCTTACACACGATTACACTAAACGAATAAATAAATGTGAACAAAACGAATATAATTTCCATAATTTTTGCGTACTAATAGTTCTAGATATATTTATCTACCATATTTTTTTAACAAAAATAAATTTTTTGAATGTTACCAAATATTTTAATAGTTTTCGTCATGCACTTGTGTTTTTTTAATATAACTAGCACGTAAAAAAGAACGATTACCAGATACCAGTGAATCCGTGTACGTATTACGAATTTTTAGCATTGGAACATCAGAGAATCATATTTTAATACTATTTTCTACAAAATTTCCACGATGTTTCCGAAATATATTTGAAATGCACCGGATTTCTTTAACATGTTCTATTTATTAATAATTCATATTTTTAATGAGTTTAATTGGCCACACTATTGTTATCGAAACGATCTTCAGAAAACTGTTTTTTTATAGTCAGCCTAGGAATAAGGCAGACAGGCCACTTGATACACCGTCCCCTGGACATTTCTAACATTCTAGGAACCTAACTTCCAACCTTTACCCCTCTCTCCCGGCACTGACTCATCATGGGTTTGGTGCAGAGAATCAAAGGGAAAATTAATAGCTTTCTTCGCCCTTACGGTTTTTAACATAAATCTTAAGGGCTCAATAAAGCTTACAACAACTTAACCCGAATCGAGTCGCCCGTATCAAATAGCGAGGAATCAATTTTAGATCATAAATCCCCTAGAAATTGAAAAAATCTGGTGAAAGACCGGAAGAACTTCCACCCCTTACAGCATATTCTTAAAAAATAGAGGTTCTACCCTCTTAAGTTTTAAAATGACCATCGGTATTCCGACAATTATAAAAGGCAGCGTAAAAGTATATTGCAGAAGAAAAAACATTTTTTATAACAACTATTAACTTAAACTTGGACCTCTTAGAGTATATTCTAACTCTAATACATTCTCCTCCTACTTTACTTCTAGAACATTAATCAAAAATTAACAAAATAGTAAGGACGCTGGGAATCTAACTATAAATATATAGGTCACGCTATAACGATCTCAAATTTTAAAGCAGCTTAGATTCAATCAATTTACCTGATAAAAAGTGCTTATTATTGTCCGTAACTATACCGAAGAATAGGACTATACAAAGAGACGCGTAGTGAAAATTTGTAGGTATTCGCTGTTAATAAAAGTATTCGTATAAGAATGTAATCCAAGTAATAATATTCTACGTGTACCTATTTTAGAATAAAGTGATTTGAATTAGTTGCTTTAATTGACGAAATAAACGAGAGGATCGTATCGTACACTGGATTTTAGTATCTCAGGGCTCGCTAGATGGCGCTCGGTGTATCAAATAATTTGATTATCATAAAATTAATCTGCTTTTTATTCTCGTGCACAATGCAGGCTATTCGTCTATTGTATGATACGGCAGGGACAGTATAGATAGCGCTGTGAAGTCATTTGCACTTTTATGTTCTATTTCTGCATAGACGAAGAAATATGTTCCAACTGAATACAATTTATTTATTTTTATTTTTAGATATCAGCATAAGCACAATGTAAACCATTTTAAAGTTATTATGCATAGTATACAGTTTTACTTCATACTCCTCCGTGAGCGTAATTTTCGTAAAACGGGGTCCAAAGTTTTTTCTTCACGGATTAATATATAGATACCCACCGAGCCGAGAGAATGACAGCTTATCGTGTCCTTCAACGAATTGAAGCGCACATGAAACTCAGTCAACTCCAGACCGACCACTTTGCCCTACTTTGTTATCATCAGGTAACGTTTAATAATTATTCTGTGAAGTGAATATTCTCTCGTGTTGATAAATAATTTCTAAGTAATAAATAATAATTAAAATAAAATAATAACAATAATAATCTTATAATCAAAACGTTTTTAATGTACCCACCTATTAATAATTTTCGAACCCAAGACACCTTAAATACCCGTCTGTGACAACAACAGAAATCGCAGCACATTTTTGATTTTTATGAAGAGTATTTACATTTTTAATTTTACATTTAAATGTGACTCTTTTAAGATCACGTAAATTATGAATAAATTAATATACCTATGATAATACCAGTGCAGAATATTGTGATGGCCCCGTGGTTAAGATTCCCGCCACTTACACAGGGGCCCGAGCTTAAAGTCTCAGGCACGCTTTAACAGCGAAGAAAAACATCATGACCTACGTGAAAAATGTACAAAAAAAGAGTTCACAATTGGTATGTGGAGTCTACCAATCCACGCTTGGTCGGCGTGGTAGACTAAGACCAATCCATCTCCTTTCGAGAGGAAACTTGTGCCCAGCAGTGGGACAGTAAAGGGTTGATGGTGAGAATATAGTAAACCAAATACTTATTAATTAATACTTATGTAGTTCTAGTAAAATATTTAATAATATCCTCCTAGTAACGAAATCCTAAAATAACTACAATGTAACGGCTAGCTTTATATCACAAAGCGTTCTAATTCATTAAATCTTTACACTCACACAGTGGTGGATTTACCAGCAAGCTGAGAAGGCTAGAACCTACGGAGCCGAATTTTAAGGAGCGGCAGATTCAGTACATATTATTTTTATTCCGATTTACAAAATTAAAACTGTGAGGGTAATAATAAATATTTATCAACGTTCTCCAAATGTACATCTTTTGTGTTACAGTACCATAGCTCTCAATGATACTAACGATACGGGAAAAGTTGATTTAACAAGGATGATGGAGCACAAATCAAAAAGTAGGAATTTTATTGATAGACGATATTATTAATATATTTCATTATATTTATAATTTAATATATTTAGATATGATTGCGGACTATGATATCAAAATTCAGAGGCGGACAAATTGAATAGCCTACGGGCGGCAAAACTGTAAATCTACCACTGCACTCACATACTCACTTGACAATCAACACTTTCCCAACAAATATATTATTAAACACACTCTAACATACACACATACAGATTGAAATACATGCATACATACACATGCACAAGTGATTGCTTGTGTCCGCAGGGAATATAAATCGCTTTCACACTCATAGCTCCACACTAGGATTCCCTATTCTGTCAGTCCAGAATGGTAACCGCTCGGCCACCTGGCTCGCCAATACACCTATTAATTAATAGATTAATATAATTAACACTAAATATCCTATCAGAAGCAGTGATAGCCCAGTGGCTATGATTTCGGCCTCTCAAACGGGAGTCCGGGGGTCTAAACCCAGGGACCAACCTACCTCTTATTTTTCTAAGTTATGTGCATAGATATTATAAATTAATTGTCACTAGTTTTAACAGTCAAGGAGAATATCGTGAGGAAAACCTGCATGTATGAGGTTCTTATAAAAAAAACATCAAGAATGTATGTGAAGTCTACCAATCAGCACTTGGCCAGCGTAGTAGATTAAAGCCTAAATCCATCTCATTCGGAGAGGGGACCCGTGCCCAACAGTGGGACAGTAAAGAGTTGATGATGATGATGATCCTACCATTAACGTGGCCCTAATCATAACTACAATAATTATCCAGTCAACAATTTACACTTCCACAGCACACACATTATTAATATACTGCATACTATCTAATCTACGTTATTAAATATATACATATATACATGTAGAAGGGGTTGCTTGTGATCGCAGAGAATATACCTGATTGTGAACGATTGGGCAGCATTTGAAATACAAATACGTGTTTGGTATGTGTATTTAATTACTTCTCAAAAATGTAATTTGTATTTGGTATTTCAAATACCCGACTCCAAGATATTTGTAGTTGGCACGTCAAATACGAATAGTTTCAAAATACATTTCAACAAAAATACATTTAGTGATTTTATTAATATGTGTATTTTAGGTGCATGGGTGAGTTCTTTGGGCGGTTTCTTTTACTCCCCAACAAGAGGATGTTTTCTGATAGCACATTGAGATAAAAAGAACTAGTGTTTATTAAAGGAAATTCTCTTATTGATTAGTAGGCTGGGCTGAATTATTTATATTTACAATACCTGGAACCTGACTGTATTTTTAACTGATATTTTGTATTTTAAATACAAATATATAAAATACTGTATTCTGTACTTTATATTTTGAATACATGACTTAAAAATATTTTGGGTTTCTTATTTTAAATACTCGTGAGACAGATTTTCTAATTTGTATTTTTATTCAAGAAAGGCATGTATTTTATCCAGCTTTTAAAATTATTTTGGGTTTCTTATTGTAAATACTCGTGAGACAGATTTTGTAATTTGTATTTTTATTCAAGAGAGACATGTATTATACCCAGCTTTTAAAAGTATTTTGGGTTTCTTATTTTAAATACTCGTGAGACAGATTTTGTAATTTGTATTTTTATTCAAGAAAGGCATGCGTTTTATCCAGCTTTTAAAATTATTTTGGGTTTCTTATTTGAAATACTCGTGAGACAGATTTTGTAATTTGTATTTTTATTCAAGAAATGCATGTATTTTATCCAGCTTTTAAAATTATTTTGGGTTTTTTATTTTAAATACTCGTGAGACAGATTTTGTAATTTGTATTTTTATTCAAGAAAGACATGTATTTTATCCAGCTTTTATAAAATATTTTGTATTTCTTATTTTAAATACTCGTGAGACGGATTTTGTAATTTGTATTTTTATTCAAGAAAGGCGTGTATTTTATCCAGCTTTTAAAAATATTTTGGGTTTCTTATTTTAAATACTCGTGAGACAGATTTTTTAATTTGTATTTTTATTCAAGAAAGGCATGTATTTTATCCAGCTTTGATTGTGTAAAGAAGTCCGAGATGTTATGATCCACTAAGCACTGACAAGCAACCTCCTCTGTCCTTCTTCAGTCGCCTTTTACGACACGCTGAAGGATTACGGTGGTGTTATTCTTGACCCCATCACCACAGGGGGAACTAATTCATTTATCCGTTGCAAGGGCATCGCTAGGGGGGCACTGTGTGGCAATATGTGCATGTAAACTAAGCATATTGCACGCATGTAGGAACACAATTTTAGTTACCAATACAACATGTATAGCTTTGTGAATTTGAATTCAGTTTTACACTATATTTTGTATGCGAAATGTAATATAAAACAACATTAAAAATAACGAATTAATATTAACTATACCTAGTATATATTATTTGAAGTACTCTACTCTTGAAACTGCACAAATAGTATAAATTGAAAATTCCATTATGTGTAACAAAATTTATTAAGTTGTATATATCGATATACTTCCCGTATTACCTTTAATGATGGCTTAAATTTTCTTGTCAATTTAATAAAACCTCATACAACATCTTAATAATAATTATAACTGACAAGTACTAACCCTAACCTATAGAGTTATGTATTTAAATTATAATATATGGATGACCGAGCTTGCTCGTTGTGGTGGTGCGTGGTGTTTTAACTATACATGTTCTTCCTGACATCTATTGGCGAGTAGTAAATTCTATTTTACAACATTGTTGAAAAATTGTATTTACCACTCGCCAATAGATGGCAGGTTTTTATTCAATGAAAACACGGTTAAAACGATATTTTCGGAAAATAAAACCTAGCTAGATCGATGTATCGCCCCCAAAACCCCCTAAATACAAAATTTCAAGAAAATAGTTGCAGCCATTTCCGAGATCGTTGATATATACATACAAGAATTGCTCGTTTAAAGATATTAGATAAATATCTACTAGCTGACCCGGCGAACTTCGTACCGATTCAGAATCAAAAAATGTTGGGTCGTTTCGGAGGAGTCCAATAACAAACACAGTGACACCTGATCCACATATGTCAAAATAATATCGAAGCTGTATATGTTGTTTCTTCAAATATATTATGTCAGAATATAATCCAATAAATTAAAGCAAATAATTCCATTAATAATTAAAAAAAAAACTCATTTATATATAGGTAGATTTTTTGGGAGAGGAACAATCTTGGGCATCCCCAGGACACTTATCTAAAGTACCATCACAATCTGATCAGCGGTTACAGAATTCATAAGCCACAAACATACAAACATTGATTTATATAGATGTACATTTTTAAGAGTTTCTTCACGACACTGATATTCTTTGTCACTTATGAGTCTCTTAGTAAAGGACTGTCACTCCAACATAGTTGTGTACCCTTTTTATATTGTTCATTCATTCCTTGTGAATTCATTTGAAGTACAATTTCTGCGACGTGAAGTTAATGATTGTTGATTCTAAGCAAAACATGAAATATATGTTAGTGTTTAATATTACATAGCATTATCAGGCCCGGACTCTGCCTTAATGTTTTTACTAATGGAGCTATGTGCATTACTATGGAGGAATTGCGATTGTCATACATTTTATAGGCCGCTTGTCTTACAAGATATCCGCTCGACATCGTCAATAGATGCAATATCGCGTCATGAGTAAACACACTTAATGGTACAATGAAATGCAATTCGACTTTAGCGATTGTCATAAACTTTATAGACCGCATGTCTCATACGATATCTGATCGATATCGCCCATTGATGTAATATCGCGTCATGAGTAAAGACACATAATACGTGTTTTGACTTTCAAATAAAATATAGAATTCAATCAGTTTTAAATTTAGCAACCATAGATTATTATTTATGTATTGGAGAAAATATAAACTTATTGCTGCTGGTCATTTAATGAATATTCATGCCGACTTTACTGGAAATTCTTTAATGTTCAAAGGAAAACTGAAATACGCATGGAAAAGTATACGTAGCGTAGCTTCCGTTATAGTTAATGAATTTATAAGTAACCTTTATCAACGGCTTAAATATTTCAGATAGTGTAAGTTAAAGAAATTGGTAAATCAATCGTAATATTTGTATATTTATCACAACGCCAATAAGAAAAATTATATTTCATCATTGATAATTGTCACTCAAATACCCATTACTGAAATGGTGACACCCCTCAGGCAGTCCGGGCTTGACATGAGAATATGACTGGAAAAAAACATGTTACTCACCTGCCTCCAATGTTCGCTCAACATGTGTAGTAGAGTGGCGTCATAGTTCAAGTGGTTACCTGTGCAAAAAGACACAGGTGCCTATTAAAAAAATAGTTTATGTTTAAAATTAATCATTCGATCGATCGAGCGATTGTGATGACGAACGATATTAATAGGCACATAAGGATTGAATAATAAGGACTGGTCCTTGAAATACGCGCTATTGAAATTTTGGTGCCCCTTAGATAGTCCGTACCCGAAATGAAGGTATGTTTGGACAAAAAGCATGTTACGTACCTGCATTCGCTCTGGTCGATAAATTTGTGTAGTAAAGAGACGTCTTCATTAAAGTGATTACCTGTTAAAAAAGACGTAACTATTAAAAAATATAATTTAATCGATCGAGTGATTATGCGACGAACGATTTTTATAGGCACATAAGCATTGCTCTCCGATGCGAGTCCCGCCTGGAGTCCCGGGGTGCTCGATTTTTTTTTTTTTTATTTATCATGAAATGCGCTGAGGCAGGCCAACGATGTCCCTGTAGCTCGGGACCAGAATAGTGCTACGGTATCCCCTGCCTGTCGTAAGAGGCGACTAAAAGGGGGCTT
>DWOP01000074.1:0-12312 GCA_018251135.1 Cephise aelius
TTAAAAAAGGATAATAAAGGCGAACATCTCAGTCCCCAGGCTATCTATTACTTTTTAAAATATAAAGGTGTTATGGTGAATTTATTATGATCTAAGCATAGAAAAGTTTAATACTTTTGAAAATACGACTTTAAATTAAGACTTATATGGTTATCTCATGGATGCCATTTCCAGAACTGGACCAGAAAGAATCATCAAAATCCGTTCACTGGGTGAAACTTCTGAGGAAAACAAACATGAAAAAATATGTGTGTAAGAAGTTATACTTCTTTGGCGTAACAAGATAAAAAAAATTCTAAATAAATATTGTGAATACAATTGCCAGTTCTCACGTAAATATACAAGTACGTCCTTATTTTACACTGTTAGTATTTTTTTTGAAAAACTATAACTAGTTAATTTCATGGTGTCGGTTTTTCGAGACGGTGTGCGCGTGCATCGAAAAAAATCCTCCCATAATTTTCCCTAATGCGCCAAAAGAAGTATTACTTCAAAAAACAAAATACAGTCGAATTGACACCATCCTTATTTTTGAAGACGGCCAAAAATATAGGCGTTGCCGTAATAAAATTATTTCCCAGATACAAAACGAAATAAACTTATCAAAAATTATAATCGCCAAAGAAACTATCTCGACGTACCAGAATTAAATCTGCGTCGAAGGCGTGCTAAATAAAAATATGTTAAACTAATAAATACAGAGCGCTAACGTGTGTCTGTTTGTTATGACAATGTCGAATTATGCTAGTATAATTGAAGGTGTGTAGAGCTAAAGTAATGTAACGTGGTTCCGTATGCAGATAAAATTTATTTATTTATTACTAACTGATTTGGCGAGCTTCGTACAGTCTTAGAATTAAATAATATGTCAAAGTTCAATAACTAAAAATTTACATACATCCAAAAAAACTCAAAAACATTCTGTACGAAAAAAGTTGATTCAATTTAAATATTTTTAAGCTATCTTCCTTGCTTAGTGTCAAATTGCTGAACGCACCCTATTTGACAGATACGAACTGTTTGTATGGGAAAATAAAATTGTAGCTTTTACTATTTTCCTTACAATTTATTCGCATTTTCTCACCTTTTATACAAATAATTCAAAACCAAAATTAACCGAATTGGACAAGCCGTTCTCGAGTTTTCCGCTTAGTAACACATTCGGTGATTCATTTTTATTTATATAGATAAATATAATCTCAAAGTAATATCCGAAACAGTCATAGAACGACACTTCGGTCATATGGTACCCTAAAATGTGACAAAACCTACCGAACAAAGATTTGAGCCTAACGTTTATTGTAAGTTTGCACGACACCGCTTTCACCGCTTTCTTATTTCATATCATTGTTATTAATACTGCAACAATAATTCACATTTGTTGTCGTAACAATAAAACGCACTCTCGGTGACGTGTTTCACACCGTTGTGATTAGGCGGAACGGCCCCCGCCGGAAGTCCCTAAACGCTCGGAAACGGAAGCGGTGGTATAGGAGGCTTGCTAATTGATTGGACCCCGCACGCAACCCTTGTAAGCCTTGTAGTAGCTTGTTGAACGACGTGAAATCTCAGCTGTTTAAAATTACGTCTTCATATTGACTCAGTAAGTAAAGGGGTTGATAAGTTGTAAGACAAATGTCACCAAAGACCCATGCACAACGGACAAGATACATACAATACTTTGGATAAAAAAATGTTTGATGAAAAAAATGAAATTAGTCTGGTAGTTTTTTAAGATATATGACATTTTAAACCGACTTCAAGAAAGAAGAGGTATTTAATTTGAATGTATTTTTTATTTTTTTTGTTTGTTACATCAGATCTTTCGACTGGGTGAACCGTTTTTGATGATTCTTTTTTATTTGAAAGTTGGTGCTTTCCATGTGGTCCCATTTTAATTTGGTCCAGTTCTGAAAATTATATTCATGAGAAAACCATATAAGTGTTAAATTTGCCTTAAGTACGTGCACGACAAATGGACGAATGACTCAATATCACGCCAACCGATCTCGATGATTTTTTTTATTGTAAAAGATGTACTTCAAGGGTTGTTTGATGAGAGTGGTAAGTTGAAGGTGGTTTTGTTTTTTGTTAAAAGTCTTAAATTATTCTTGCTAGTAATTTGAATGTTCCTCTTGACTGTGAAACCTTATTTTACGAAATTATTGTAACAAAATTATAAGAAGCTAAAGTCCTATACAAGACAATGAATTGTACTATAGTGCCATAACACTTTCAAAAGTACTTACAATATTAACAGTAAAGACAAAACTGAATACAAAACAAATAAATAGTAGAATATTAAGTAAATATGGTACGGACATGAAATTATCAATTCATTTTACATAATCACAATAACATTTCTACCTTTGTGTAGATCAGATAACAATTGGTCCCCATACAAGAATGACATGCACAACAAACTTCCGTACGTACGCAATTGAACTGACGTGTCGTGCAGCTTGATAACGGCAATCAAGACTAGCGATAACTAACAATTTTATGAGAAGGCTGCAAAATTGCGGTAGGCGGTAGTAAAACAATGATAAAGAACATTTGTTTGAAACTGTTCAATTGTAAGAAATAAAAATAAGTAGTCCATGGGCGACAGTGATATAGTAGGTATAAATAGTAGAAATCAATGAACATTTGGTTTTGTAAACATATAGGTACTTATGCTTAAGAGGCGTTAATATCCCAAAGTTATATGAAGGTAAATCAGGCCGTTCAGTCAGTGGAAACCAGCGAACCCTATACTACATATAATTACGTAATATAACGTGTTATAATCAAAGGCCTTATCATGTTAACGCTTCGAAAATCTAATAGCCTTTCAGCCTATAATTTTGCAGCTATTCATTAAACCCATACCAATATAAAGTTAGGTACATCATTTAATAGATTTGGTTCTTTGACAGCGTCACAAAAATAATCAAAATAATGCTAAAACTTTTGCTATTGTTAAAGTGTTTCTTTCACAATTTTTAGACACTGAATGTCCTCGCAAATGGGCCATAGCCACTGATGGCTGGGGATCAGCTGTTTTAGTGATGCTGAATAATACGCCGGAAGTCGTGGGTTCGATTCCCTCCAAGGACAAATATTTGTGTGATGAGCACTACTATTTGTTTTGTGTCAGGGCGTAAATTGATCTATTTAAGTATGTAGTCTATACTAATATTATAAAGAGGAAAGATTTGTGTTTTTGTATGTATGTTTGTAATGATTTCATACAAAAAATACTTGACTGATTTTAAACAATTTTTAACCATTAGAAAGTTGCGTCTACACTGTCATAGGCTATATTAAATTTTCAAAAAATAATGATATATCTAATGAAAGTGCACTAATATATACCAAGGTGTGAAAAATTGGTCATCGCGTGCGCTGCGGAAACTATTGATGATAGAACAAAAAATGTTGTACAGTATTATAGAACATATCAATATCTACAAAAACGTCCGCGACACCATATGTCCAACTACTGTAGTTATGCCGTAGGTAATAAAGACGTACGCTCGGCTATATCTACAGGGAGATCAAAGATGCTATATAACATTACGTTAAAATTCTTTAATTTGAATGGCGGGTCAAACCGCGCGGATCCGCTAGTTAAAAATATATATGTATATTTATCAGTTGTTTGCTCATCATAGTACATGCTGCTTAGTTTGGGGTCAGATGGCCGTGTGTGAATTGTTCTAAGATGTAATTATTATGGTCGCCGCACACGAGTAGCGTGTGGTATCCAATCCCGACTTGGTATCCGCGACAGGTTACCGGTGGCCGTCACATCATCCATCTTGAAATTGTTACGCAGAAGACTTACAAATTGTAGCGATCACCGACCATCTTCATTTCCGCGGTACCAAAGGACGTTGCGCGCGACATCTACCGAGGGCTGTGGACGGTAAACCGTTTGCGTGGCGCCTTAATTGTACCTCTAGGCCGCTATCGAAATAAATTTTACATAAACATATAATAAAAATACTGTTGTATACTTGTAAAATATGTTACAACCATTATCCGCTAATAGATGGCGCTATACGTTTATTTATTATTTTCACTAACAATAGCTTATTCTCCGTAACAAAAGTCCTTTGCGAAATGGAGATAGCTTATTTGACGTTCAAAAATAATTCTGTTTGAATCTACATTAAATAAAATATTTTGAGTTTGAGTTTCATCATCAACCCTTTACTGTCCCACTGCTGGGCACGTGTCTCCTCTCAGAATAAGAAACATCTAGTCCTTAGTCTACCACACTGGCTAAGTGAGGATAAAATAAATTATATTCATTAGTTTATTCATAGAAGTCTACAATATCAAATTATCATTGCTATAATAAATATGCTCTGCCTCTTTGATAAAATACCTCATTAACGTTCAATTTTATCTTTTAAGTATGAATGCGGTCAAATTAAGTATTTTATTCGTATTTTATTTTGCTGTTACAACCCATATTCAGATACTTAATATCGAGTACTGCTCTAATTATTCCACAGAAGAAGGTACTTCTAATTTTTTATCTCAATACACCATATATCTCAATAGGCTACTCAAAGAAATACTTCCTTTAAGCATCCGAAGTTGGTATTAATTCTCGAGATACCAAAGCGCAAAGGGCCGGTGGGAGATCGTATTGCTCCAAGTACTAGTACTCAACAGCAGTACCTATATAATATTGCAAATGATTCCAGTCGTGTTCATTGGTGCATACTACGGGTGAATCGGTAATAACTACAAACTAGCGAATGCCTGCTATTTCATACGTAAATTATTATTATGAATAAAAAAAACTGAAGATATTTGGCTCTAATATCAACGATCACCGTAGTAGTGTTTCTTGGCGATGATGTAAATTTATTTCTAACGAGCGGATACTCGTTAGAAGTTCGTGCTCTCAAAGAATCTCCTAACTGTTGAAGTGTATTTCAATATCCGTCCGGAATACATCTGCCGCAGCTATCGAGTATGTTGAAAGGTAGATGCATGCGCTCGTCACGGAGCACTCGATTCGCCCAGAGTTTTGAAAGTCCTCGATAGCGACGCAATATTGCAAATGATCCAAGTTGTGCACCTTGAAGTTCACCTGGGACTTCGTGTATGAGTTTAAAATTGATGTATCGTGAAGATTTATTACAAATCGAAAATTCCGTAAACTTTATTCTATTCAGTATTATTATTCCGTAAACAGAATATTGTTAACGAGATTGAGATTCAATGGTGTACTTACCTAAATATCTAATTCTAACAATAGAAACTGTTCGTGAAAATAGATCTATAAAATTATAAATTCAGCGTTAGTCACTCGTTACTGCCACTCAAATGAAAATGATTCACAAACCGGAGGAACAAGTTCACCTTCAACATACTGTTTTGGATTTAGATATTATATTTTGTAACAAAATCATAAATCGGAATAAAGGACAGGAAAGGCGTGGATGTCGAGCACTTACACAAGATGCCTCTTGTGGCCACCACCTTAATCTTTATGAATGGCAAGTGGCAACGCATTTCTGATCAGGCAGGCTCTTCTGTAAGAACATTATTAGATGTCTAGAGTAAGTTTGAAGTGAGATGTCAAATTCAACGAATTTGATTGGTCCGCTCAAGGTCAACTCAAGTGAGGTGTCAAAATTAACCAATCAAATTCATTGAATTTGATATCTCACTTCAATCTCATCTTCGACAACAAACAATATTCTTCCTGAATAATCCTACAGATGGAAATACGATGTGTACTTAGAGGGATAGTGTTATTTGACGTTTGTTCTCTGATTGTTTGGTTTGGATAATATTCGTAATGCTACTTTGTAGTTTTTAATATGCATATAGTACGTATACCACACCGTACCTATATGTTTGACTGCAATATGTTGGAACGTTAATTTAATTGGTCAATTGTTGTACCTATAATGTATGAGTTTATACATACAGAGGTATATTTGTGTGTTATGAAACAAGGTAAGGAAATAAAAGATATATGATCCAACAACCGTGATATAAAGCTAATTACTTGAACGCGTAATAGTATTACGGCGACCTCGTTTACAGAATTGATGCTATATTAAAATCTTCGCTTTGTAACACGAATATGGCCCATACGCTATTAGAAAACGGTGATGCAGGTAACACTCGACGCTCGCTCACAAAGGCAATATTATTTCACATGGCCTAAAATGGATACTGCTAAAGTGCCTTCAATTATAAAAGAGAAATCACGTTCACAATGTATCGGGTATGCCTAATTTCAAATATCTAATTTCACTGAAGCGCTGTTAAGTAAATGGAGTTTGTTATTACATACGGTACGAATCTTGTATTTACAGTGCTGTAATTATAGTCTAAAAATACTAAATTTATGTAAATTATAATAATATTACAGGTTATTGGTAGTAATACAATATAAGTGTTCACACCTTTGACGCAGTCGTGTAGCCATATTGCGAGCCAGGTCATATTAAGTTGTATCAAGAGGGTTGGATATATGGATCATTGAAAACCATAAGGTAATATGGGTTTGGTAATGTTAAATGTTAACAGGTAATTGGTCAGTTGTAAACATACTGGTCTGTCTTGCCGAGGCTTTCGATTTCCAGCGTGACCAGATATATGTGCACTTTGTGTATGAGCATCAAACATTTCTTTTTTAGACTTCTTTTTGCAACTTTTTTGAAGAACCCCGTATCACTGCGTTTCAGAAACACCTCAGGAGGAAGTTCATTCCACATCTTGCATTTGAACCATAGGATGTGTGTGCGAACCGCAGAGCACCGCCAGGAGTCTAGTTTGATCTGTATGGAACTTCACATTTCGGCAAGTGAACGATAGAACACACAGAGGGTATCTATATCTTTCCGTACGCTTAACATATAGTGAATTTCAGTATGAGTCTGAGTGTTATAACGTTCAAAAAATTTAACTAAGCGCCACAATCTCTTCCTTTACGATATATATTATATGCTCAATTCGCCTAGAAATCATATTATTATGTTCAAAATATACACGTTCATAAGAACGAGGAATAATCTTCTCTCACTAATACATTCACTTTGAAAGTATTATAAGGCTTTAAAGCAAAGTTTATTACTGTCTTTGCTTGACGAAGGCCTTCGCTCCATATGAGAGGGGTGTTACGTTTTAGCATCGTATAAAAATCTTTGCAGTCGCAGTGAGATCCTTTTCGGAAAGTATCAATTCTGTTAACTTTATGTATAAGACTGTGAGCTTATCCCATTCAAGTCGTTTACTGTGTTTAACTGGCATTTATCCGTCAGTATCTCTCGTTTTATCGTCTGGTATTTTTATCCGTCAGATTCTCTCGTTTCATTAAGTTATTCGTATTTCATAAAGTTTGACTTGTTTATCAACTTTATTCTGTGAATTCTCTTAATGCAAATGAGTGTTTTGGAGAGGGCTAATGCACATATTATTAAGCTTTTTAAACAGATATTAAGATAATCAAAAATATGTCTTATGCATATACTTTACAAAGTTCGATTTTTTTTTAATTTATGCTGAAATAAGTATCGGATAGGACATTTTAAGGATGTCCCTCACTTTTTATACCTTCATCAGACTTTGAATTTCTTCTAAATTCTAACATTACATTATATTATTACAAATACTAAGCAAATATTCTTTATTTGTACACCAATAAAAAATTACATACGAGGACATTTAAAGTTTTAACACGGCATACAAAAGGCGGCCTTATCGCTAAGGTAGCGATCTCTACCAGGCAACCCTTTGATTCAAGATTCATAAAATTTATATTAATTAACACATGGAGAGAAATTCGTTAAACCAAGTTATGGTAATAGTATTAATTACCTTTTTAAACTTTATTTTAAGTATAGTTTTAGCACATTTTAGGAAGATATTTTATACGATTTTGAAATTTGTCATATACAAAGTTAATATAGAGAAGGAATCTATAATCCAAATTAAATAATATGAAACAATAATTGTTTCCGGTCATATTGCCCTGTTTTATTTATTGAAATGAGGTAGAAAACGGCCGTGCAGTGGACCTGGTAAATTAACAATTCTGCCCATGAACGTATGTGAAAAAATTTGAATATTTTGAATCCTATTCGTATCTGGTCACAAATGTATTGTTACTCTTTTGGACTCCGATGGTCACTTCATGTAAAAGACTCCGCGTACACGGGCTTCCGACCAGATACACCGGTGGCTAGCAACCAGTTGCTTACATGATTTTTAACACGCTTTGTATGAAATCGCCGCATACGTGTGGCTTGTGAATTCCACTTGCAACTCAGTGTCCGCGACATTCACTCGTGGCCTACATGTCATCCATCGTGAGACTATGTAGCGAGTGTTACAAATTGTAGCGGCCATCGACTATCTTTGTTTGTGTAGTGCCTAAAGACGTGGCGCGCGATAGCCATTGGTGGCTGTGATTGGTGGACTTTTTGCGCGGGGTCTTAGAGCAACCGATAACTACAAGTCAAATCGACTTTGTCTATCTTTTATTGGTCTGAGATTTAACACGGAATTTTCTAAAAGGCGAAGTAGTCAAATTAGTAAACATTATTCGTTTCAACGTGAGCTGTCCCATTAAGTGAGCGTAGAGCATTTCGAGGGTCTGTCTCTTGTTCGTCAACGAAAGCGAGGGCTCTCGGTTCGAGCACACCTTAATCACGAAGGGGACTCGATATTCCGTTATTTAAAATAATTTGTTAGACAGCCGCATAATTCGTCCAAGGTAGTAGAACTCTCATGGTTCGATGCCGGTAATTTTTCGAATTTATGAATTTTACTCTTAACAATTCTTGGAGTGTTGTATTCTGGCTTGAAAAATAAAATATTAATTTTCTCATGTAAGCCGTTTCAGCTAATTTATCAGTTTATCCACTTTAGGTGGGAATTTCGACGAATACTATACAATTCTAAACTACGTCAATTTATAGATAAGTACAAATATAGGAATTACCTACATATTGATACATAAGACAAACTTACCGAATGGTACACTTATGCTCTGACAATAGAGTTTTAGGAAAAACAGAAACTATGTTGTAGCTGTGCATTGATATAATACTAGTGACCCCGTTTCGGTCGAAATTAAACCGTAATTCATAAACATTTATCATTGCATATAGCATAAAATTTCACCATACTAAATTACGAAAAAGAATGTAACCGTGTTTATTCCTACACCTGTTTGATATTGTCAAAACGGACAGTCTTAAATCGAAACAATGTAAATGTTCGCGCAATGTTTCATTTTGATAATTTTAGGTATTTTAAGGTTTAATTACATAAGAACATTCCAGTCTGCACTCCTGCGCCACATAAACTTAATCCGTGCCTAATTTGAAACTCGTGGACAGAGTCCACTAAATTTTCATGAAAAGAGGTACAAAGATTTCGGTTCACGAATTAGTATAGATTATATTGGTCAGTCAGTCATCATCCTCTTTTATGTATGTACTTATATAATAAAAATAAAGTGTTTGTTTGTTTCAAAGCGCGAATCACTGGAACTACTGATTTGAAATATTTTCGTGTATTATGCCCACATTTACGAGGTAGGCTAGGCTATGTAACATTGTCCCCGTAGCTCGGGATCAGAATAGTGCTACGGTATCCCCTGCCTGTCGTAAAGAGGCGACTAAAAGGGGGCTTCCGGGATTGCGGGCGGCTAGTGTGGGAGTTCGAACCATCCAGCAAGCAGCTCGGGGAAGGACGGCGGTGTACGGTGGCCGTACACCGTCGTTAACACCGGTGCATGTTCTCCCGGGTTGAGCTCGTTTGGGGCACCGCGCATGAGCACTCTGATGAAGTTCTTTGAGAGCCCGGAGAGCTCGTTAAGCGCCGAGGCAGGCCACCGAGGAGTTTTTAGTGGGTAAAAATCCCACATAACCCGGTATCGCTCCCACGGCGCCGGGTACCTATTGAAGGTTTTCCACGCGACAAAAAAAACGGCTATGTAACATTACGCTACAACTCCTTAAATTAAACGATTAAACGAAAAGAAGGCGAGTGAAACTGCCGGGCTCCGCTAGTATATAGTATATTGATTATTCGTTTTGTATGTTTTTAATACTCCAATTTAAACTGAATTTTCCACTACATAGGCCACTACATAGCTATGACGTTTTACAAACAACTTTGAAAAGCGAACAACTCGCTCTAAATCGTTAAACCGTTCCCGAATGAAACTGATTTTATTTTCACAGAGCGTCCATTTTCAGTTTAAGCACCTTTAAATCTCGGGAATGTAACGTTCCAACGCGGTTATGTTAAGCCGGTGATATAAGTGTGTACGTGGTAACATTGGCATGGCGACAACAAACTGATCACATTTTTGAACGGCTTATATCTCATTTCACGGTACGACAGCTCACAGTGACGGTCTTTTGCTCACGATCCGCAATGGCACATTGGAAAAGCAATTTCTACCGGTAGCCGCGCTCCCTAAGCCGATTGAGCTACCAAACTTCCTTTTTTTACCTCTTTGCCAATATACATGAATAGTAAGGGATAATGTGATTAGACTTCCTATCTTAAGCCCCATTTATTCCTCGAATCTACTTACCATCTACTTTGTTATAAATTAGTGCACACCATTGATAACAACAGCAAAGTATGCTGAATACCAATAAATAAATAGAAATAAATAGTTTTTGTATAAAAATGAATACATAACTTGTTTTCTTCGACGACCCTTGCATGGTCGAGTTACTATGCCGGATTGAAACGCAGAGGGTCCCGTGTTCGACTTTCGATTTTTCCGAAATTTCAATGATAAATTTATATTTCCGTTCAGGGTCTGGGTTTAGTCTCTATGTAAATGTCTTTGTGTGTGTCCATGGCGCTCACTACACAGGGAATATGAATAGGTTATGAGTGTGGAAAGCGCTTATTTTTATTTATTAAAAAAATGTAAATGCTGTAAGATTTACTTTGTAAATTGACGCCCATAATTTTTCATTCTTTTCCTGGCCGTTTTCCTCGGAACTCGTTAGCGTGTATGTGACGAGTACACATTTTACTCTCGTCGACAGCTTTTTAATAAACAAAATAACAAAAATGTATCGTTCTATGACGCTGCTTCCTGTAATTATAGCAAATAGAAGAGCTGCGCTCCCGTGTTTAGTGCAGCTCAGTTTAGGACGTAATTTGAAAGTAATTGCGTCTTTACGAGTTGGATATTAAATTAACGCAATGCAATTTAACGCATAGGTAAATAATATTATGTGGAAGGAAATTGAGATGGTAGAACCTGTATATGGTTTGCTAAGGGCGGTACCACCGCCACACTCATATCCGCCGCGTAGCAGTTGTTTTATAGCAACTGTGTTTCGGTAAGGAGGGTATGGTTGCCCTTTACACTTATACAAGAGGCGACCAACTCAGTCCTCAGGAGTAGTTGCTACGCATTGGTGAACAGCTTCGCACTACTACTAACTGGACTACTAATACCTATTAATAGGACTAACTTGCACTAACAGGCCTAACTCTCATAGTCCCTTTACTAACGAATATTAAACAACTAATATTCTCATTAATATCTAACATCTACTAACTTACACTAATAGGAACTTATTACAGTTCTATTCGAAATTTGTTACGGGTGTCCAAGGGCGGCAGTAATCACTTGCGATGGGTTAACTGTATGTGAATACACACACATGTGTACATATTGGGTAAACTGCACGCTCGTTTGCTACTTCAAAGTTATAAAAAAATGAAGTGAAATCATTTATTGCTAAATTTATGTTTAAAAACGGACAGTATAGACCGTGTGTAAAACACTTGTTAGTGTGTGTAATGTTTTTTATTAAGATAATATAATATATTTTAATGCATTATTATATACAAATATTACCTTTCTGCACTCTTTCTCCATTCAAATTTTAGCTGTGCTAAATTCCTGCTCTTCCGTTCGAGTCAATTTCGAAAAAGTATAAAAAACATTTTTTTACATACTATTTGTATGGGAAAGCTTGAAATGCGATGGAGAACCTCTTAGAATTGGAATTTTCAGTTTTGAACAGGAGTAAAGTTGGGACATTTTCTAAGATATTTTGAGGTGAGAGCAAAGAAGAAAAAATATCGTCGTTTTTTGGCACACCCTAATCTAAATATACGAGTACCTATAAAAAATAAAATGACGTTTGTTAGTCTCAGAAAAACTCGAAAACAATTAAATCGATTTAGCTGATTTCGGTTTTGAAATATTGGTACTATATATATTGTTTGTTTCAGATTAAAATTACTGGGCGCTAGTGGCGAAGCGCCACTCCTGAGCGGTTGGCGCAGCACGCCACACACGCC
>DWOP01000075.1:0-12253 GCA_018251135.1 Cephise aelius
GTTTTAGTGAGGTAAAAATACCACATAACCCGGTATCGCTCCCACGATACCGGGTACCTTTTGAAGGTTTTTGGTGTATATTTTATTGTTGTATGTGCACGTTCTTATGTGGGAGAGAGGACGGCACATACTGCATGAATCAAAATATATACCATTAGCATACCTTTTTTTTTTCACGGGGGGAATACCTTCGAAAGGTACCCGGAATCGTGGCAGCGAGACCGGGTTATGTGAGATTCTTACCCACTGAAAACCCCTCGATGGCCTACCTCAGCCCATTTCGAGCAACCCGGCACTCCAGGCGAAACTAGCATCGGAGTGCTCGTGCGCGGTGCCCCATCGGACCCGATCCTCGGGAGCATACTATACGACAGTGTATGGCCAATATACCCCGTCGTCCTTCCCGGGGCTGTTTGCTAGACAGTTCGAGCTCCCACTCTAGCCGCCCGTAACCCCGGAAACGCCCTTCCGGTCGTCTCCTACGACAGGCAGGATACCGTAGCACTATTCTGGTCCCAAGCTACACGGACCACCATCAACATACCTATTGGTCGCGGATTGTCGCAGAGTAGTTTTAACATAACTTAATAAATGTCAAGTATTAGATTGAACTCAATTAGAATTATCGGCTGTGTATACTAACGGTGGTGAGGACGGTGGCGTCGCAGCCGGGCTGGTACTTCTCCAGGTCGGAGCGCGGCCGCCTCATCACCTTCTCCCGGTCCTGCTTGTGCTTGCGATCCGCACCTTTCAGTTTGAACACCTGCGTACAAACAATACATATTACTATAGGGTTTTCCTCTGTACCTGTCTTCTACATTTTGTCTTGTATATTGTGTGTGCGTGCGTGTGTGCATGCGTGCGTGTGTGCGTGCGTGCGTATGTGTATGTATATACTAGCTGTTTAAAGCATTTTATTTAGACGGAAATGTGAACTATGACCTCAATTTTGAGGTCATCCTTCCCTCAATTTTAGACTAGATCTGCCCCTGCTAGACTGGACTTATTTATAGCTTGTCCTCTTTATTATTAAAATTCAATATATTCTTCAATTTTTTTATTTCATTACTAGCTGACCCGGCGAACTTCGTATCGCCCTAGAATTAAATAATGTGTGAAAGTTCAATAACTAAAAATTAACATACATCCAAACAAAACTCAATAACATATTGTTATATGTTACAAAAGAATAACATATGTTACAAAAGAAGTTTATTCAATTTAAATATTTCTAAGCTATTTTCCTTGCTTAGTGTCAAATTGCTGAACGCACCCTATTTGACAGATACGAACTGTTTGTATGGGAAAATAAAATTGTAGCTTTTATTATTTTCCTTACAATTTATTCACATTTTCTCATCTTTTAAGCTTTCCCTAGACTTCCAGTAATAATTTAGATAAATAGGTATATCTACAAATTCTGCATCCTGTATTTCTTTATCATATAGTTTTTAGTTAGATTCACTCTTTCATAAATCTCACACTCTTTGTTTTATCTTCATATTATGTCAATATATTAATAACAATAATATCTTGGTACAACTTACACGCGGTCATCTGATATCAAGCTAGGCGATCTCCAGCGTAACAGTTAGGATTACTAACCATTAGACTAAGAGGCCAGTCTATATTAATGTATAGACTACACCAGTGGTCGTCACACTTTTGTGACCAAGGGCTACAAGACAATTAGTGCCGGGCTGGGCTGCACATAAGGGCACACTGTCCATTAATCACGTGAGGTTCAAAAAGGGGAGGAGGGGTCCATAAAAATCACGAAATATCGCAATGGGGAAAGGGGGTGTAATAATATATAACGCGTAAGTAATTTTTGCGCAAACGCGCGATTACTTAATCGAAAAGCGACGTTACGTGTATAAACTTTTTCGTCAGACGTCTACAATACCAAAAGCGGCTTGTTGTGTCATCTTAATTCGCCGTTATAAATATAAAAAAAAAATTAGATTCTTTGTAAGTACTAAAACATACACGTGTTATAGGGGGTTTTAGGGGGTTGGGGCGTGGTTTAAAACCAACCAACCAATCACCATGTATCACCAAGGGTAAGGGGGGGGGGGGGGTAATGGCAATGGCAAAATGCCAAGCCGTATAAAATGGAAAACATAACGCGATTAATGGACGGCTCCTAAAATGTTTGTCAATTATTTCTATTCCGTTATTATTATTGATTAAAATTATTTGCCTTGTCTCGGGCCACACTAATACTGGCCGCTATACCTATGGGCAATTTTTAAACTATAATTTTTCGGCAGCAGTAATCTGGAGCAAACTAGTGGAGGAGTTTAGAGCAATTTCAATAAAATGCGGCAAATTTTTCGACCGTATTACCTTTAATTATTTAAGATCTCTGTAGAATGTGCATTTATATCGTAATAAATAGCATGAGGTACTTATGACGTCATAATTGACCAATATAATTTACAATTGAACAAGTTATATTGCTCGTGTAAGCGCACCTTTATTTAATATGTTCATATTACCACTAGGGTTTGTGCTTTGATTTCATTAGCTGTTCACAATGAGGGCTACCGTTTTAGTGGTCACCAGTTGGCGACACTGGTGAGTGAGGTCTCTGAGTATAGCTGTCGAAGCATGTTATTGTGTCTGGCGTCAAAACAAAGTTTACAATTATATAATAATTAATATATCGAGCATGCCGCAGTGGTGCGCAGTCTCGTTTTGTTAGAAAAACAGGAGGACACAAGTTTCCGAAATATAAAACTGTCTCAAACCGAAATATAAAAAGCAGTGGTCACATCTTTTCTTAGTTCCACTTTTAAAGCATTCATTGACCCATAATTCGTATTTTCCATAATTAGAGTAATGTTTTAAATTAAATATTGCGTAAAAGTTCGTACCTAAGAAGTAAACTAAGTAAAAAGAAATAAAACCGTGCAGCCCGCCCATAAACAGGGCCAAGTGATATTTTGGAGACCCCACGCTACACTAGAGCCTCTATAAGGTAGTAAGTAGGTAACCTAGCTATAAGGCAGACAGACCGCTTGATGGAAAGTAGCCACCGTCTTTGAACAATTACAGCGCCAGAGGAGTCGCCAATGCATCGCCGGCTATCAGGAAGGGTTCTTTTTTCCCTTATTTCAAAGTCCCCATATCATTGCGTTCGGGGAAAACCTCATTTGGTTTATGCTAGTATATTTTTATTCATATGATTACATCCTTACATTCATTGTACATTTGGTTTACATTAAACAACTTTTTTGCAGGCTCGTTTGAATCTACTAAGGGAAAGAGAGCAAAATGGAAGCAACCGACCATCAAACCCCTTAAATACCGAAAGCCAAGTAAGTGGAAGAAATAAAAAGTGTAGTTACTCACTTATAAGAGGAAATTATATATTAATAGGCAATGAATCGCCGTGTCGTATTGTTATGCCCGGCCAATGTAGGCCTTTCTGCATTCCCTAGCCTTTTCCCCTTCCATCCTATATTCCTATTCAGCACTAATTCTCTATATAGACCCCTCTCAGGACTCCCCTCGCCAGTCTACCACCTAACCTATTACGTAGCTCAGTCTACTGTTAATCTACACCGCGAACGGCTGCTTCCGGATCTCTTATAAGTTTTTTTTAATCATTTTTTTATAAAGTTTAATAAGTAGTTTTTTTCAAAAAACGGGTTTCCTTAGACTCCCTTAACAGTATGTTATTTAGACTTTTTCCTCCACGTAACGCGATACAGTACAGTTTAGGTCCTAAACTTGTCACCAGTGGCCTTAGTATGAGATTTGTCATTCGAAATCGAATATCGAATTCGATACATCTACACAGCGCCACTGTATCCTTAGTATACGTTTTGACATTCGAAATACGATTTCTAACATCGAACGCTCAATATTTAGTACTGGAAAATTTTAGTTCCTCAGTTGAAAAATCTAAATTGGTAATTTGGTAGGAAATTGTGGATTTCTTTAAATAGATAGCTTTCAATATGAATTATGTTTCAATAAAATCAATCAAGAGTAAATAAAATCAATTTAGTGTACGTTGACGTTCAACCAGAAGGTCCGTATTTATAGAGCCGTTTGTAATGGTCGTGTAAACACTTGTCGCTACTAGGGCAATGTTTATACTGTATTTATAAGACTGGAGTCAGTGCACGGCCAATTTTCAACAATTATATGCATACATTGGGTCGTCCTGTGGCGTTGTCACATGCAGCCAAGTATCTACTGGCCACGAGATCCTATTGTTTACGCGGGCAATTCTCGAGGGAACAACAGTCCCCGGATGATGTTCTCCGCTGCGGGGCGGAGGGGTAGGATATCAGTCAGCCCGTCAGTATCTGACGAGCGGTCAACAATTACAACTATCGATATATAGATAAGATGAAACAGACCTGTTAAACGGATATCTGTGTGAACGTATCCTTAAGTGGTTAAACACACGGCAGTGTATCCAACAAATTTTCAAAATGTAGATAGTACATACCTATATATTGAATTCTTTATTCAGTTTTTATTTACAGCCCGATTCGATTGCGACATCTGTACAAACAAACCGCCCTGCATTTGTAAATAGTTCTAGACCCTCTAGTGGTATATTCGAGGACATAAGTCCCGCGGATTCTCCTACGTCACGTGCTTCACCGCAAGTGTAACAAACTTTGACAAGCACAGAGGGTGCCTAGACATCTGCAGAACGTACAAAAGTTCCTTCAGAAAGTAACCCCTATAGTTGGTAGTGAAGTTATGGATTTTGACACTATGAGGCTATTTCTCTTTCAAGGATGTCAAAATGTTAAAGAGTTTCGCGCAGGTAATTCATATTTTTAACACGCTTTTCTTAGCTTCGGTCGTATTTATATTTTACTTTTGATCACAAAAGCTTCTTTTTTAACTATTCTTTATTTAAAATGAAGTAGCAACCGACCACTCAGCCTGCCATGGAATAATGGACATCTATAACAAACAAAACAATAGGTGCTAATAATAGTATTTGTTGGTTAGTATTCTTTAGTATAAAAACTCTCAGGCATGCAGGTCTCCTCACGATGTTTTCCTTCACCGTTAAAGCTAGTGATCATTAATTTATAATACGCACATAATTCCGAAATATTAGTGCATGTCTGAGGTTTGAACTTCGGTCCCACGTTTTCGAAACCGGAATCTTAACCACTGGGCTATCACGGCGTTTCGCTGTGATAACGATCCATGTAACTGGGTCGAAATATCCGCAATTAAATACTATATATCGGGAGTACCCGTGATTATATATTGTTAAAATGGATCAATTCAGCGATGATGTAAGTTTAAAATGTGTATATATGTACATAAATATATCTCCAAGTGTTATTAGTATACATTATATATTATATATACCTATATATGCAAAGAGTATTTACTGTGATACAGCACAGAAATATGAAATTACCTTCAAAATGACTCGACTACTACTTGTTCGTCTTATTCGTGTACATAATTTGATATATTTTGAGTAATCGATTAACGAAATCAAGATAGTGGGCGTGGGGAAAATTAAAGGGCTTCACGGGCATGTATACACGCCCGTAAAGAAAATATTTCTTGTCATGTCTAAATACTCCCAAATAGATAATTTTAAGCCCAGACACAGCACAAATACTTTTGTTCATTGAACAAATATTTGGCCTGGTTGGGAATCGAACCTACAACCTTCGGCGTAACAGTCAGGATCACTAACCATTAGACCAAGAGTTTTGGTCATGAGACTAAGAGCCCAGTCTTGATCATTAGATCAAGATGCCAGTATTGGTCATTAGACCAAGAGGCCAGTCTCATGAGACCAAGAAGCAGCTTTGGTCATTAGACCAAGAGGCCAGTTTTGAGCAATAGATCAAGATTCCAGTTTTGGTTACTAGACCAAGAGGCCAGCCTTCGTCATGAGATCAAGAGGCCAGTCTTGGTCATTAGACAAGAGGCCAGTCTTGCTCATGACACCAAGAGACAGCCTTGGTTATTAGACCAAGAGGGCAGTCTTAGCCATTACACCAAGAGGCCAATACAACAGAATAAAGAATTATAAGGGAAAGCCATCAAATTTCCTGTTTAAGCCTTTACACGAGTTCCATATTAGGCATAACTTAGAGAGGAGTATCCACGCGAAGGTATTATTTAAATAACAAAAATATTTTTACAGGTATTCCACATTTTACAAGCATACAACCAGTGGACACTTGGTTGCTAATTCTGACCCCAAACCTGCATCTATCAATCAATTTTTTTTATCTCATTAAAGTATTTACATACGTTTAATGAATGCCAAAAGAAGGTTAGCCGGGACCAAAGAGCTGGCGAAATAAGTTCTCGGCACTTGTTTCAAACAAGCCTAGTACATTACTTGTTATACAGAACCAACAGCCTTAGATCGATAAAAAGCTCACGCGACAGCTAACCTTGTAATATCACTCCACTGAATTACTGGTGTATAATATTCTAATGTTTCTAACAATATCGAGGTTGATTGAACCATATCAATGCATCTCTGGGTGCGCGGGGTGGACTTCTCGACATTGCAATCTTGGTAAGTTTGTTTTGATGTTATTTCTTATTGTTATTTATTGTTGTATTGTATAACTTTTTGTGTTATTATTTTTGCGTCTTTTTTGTATATTTGTATATATATTGTATATATAAGTATTGTATGTATAAGTTTTATAGATATCAATGTTCTGTTTGTTGTTTTGAAAAAAGAACTGTCAAATGACGTTCTTTTCATTGTTATCTCGTACTTGGTTTTGTTTAACCTACATATCACCCAATATTGTGAGTACCGTTAGTTTATAATCTCGCGGGATTATGGCCTGTCGACAAATTGTGAACTGACAAATCCTTTTACAATTTAATGCATAATTTTTCGATATAGAGGAGAATTTTGTCATATCCAACTCGAATTTGTTTTGTATAGTAATAATATATGACGATCCGCGGGGCCGAGGGGCTACCATGCCGGATTGACACGCAGAGGGTCCCGGGTTCGATTCCCAGCCAGTCAGAAATTTAAATGATGTATTATATTTGTGTTGTGGGTCTGGTTGTTGGTGCAGTTGTCTCTGTGTGTCTTTGAGTGTGAAAGTGTCTATTTATTTATAATAATTTCAAAATTTTATGGGCGATAAGTAAGGAGAGATTCGATATGCTGCTGAGCCAAGGTCCCTTTACAATTTGTTTACATTTTACAATCTGGCGAGATAGATTATAAGCTGACGGTGTTCACAATATGTTAAAATTATTTTATTTCTATTATAGGTTTTTCCGGAGTATGTCACACCTCCAATAAAACTCGCCAATATTTTCACAGGTAACATTATTTACTGTATATCAGTAATTAATAATTTATTTTTAGAACCTATTTTACTGATATTTCTTTTACAGATTATTGCGTAGTTAATGACATGTCATCAGTAAACATTTATTATATTAAATACATATGTCTTAACTACAAGCCTCGGCAGCAGGCTCTTGTTGGAGGCTACATTAAATGAAGCTTACAAAAGTTGAATCGAGCGACGCGCGTGCGCAAGTAATTTATAATATACTTTTAATATTCTATTTATTGGCGGGAACGTAAATCTATATATATAAAAGAAAGTCGTGTTAGTTACACTATTTATAACTCAATAACGGCTGAACCGATTTGGCTTAACATTGGTGAGGAGGTAGCTTAGAACCAGGAGACGGACATAGAATACTTTTTATCCCATTTGACCGTGTCTTCGTGTGACGTGACATAAAATGTCAAAGAGAATACAAGTCACTATAAAACGTGGTATGACAAAACTCATCTGATCTAAATGTAATTTTGTCTATGATCAAGTGTGGTTGACAATTTGATAATTATAATTTTTGTCAGAAATCAATAATCGTCAGTAATTATATAATTCTAATGCGGTACAAAGTTCGCCGGGTCAGCATGTATTCATTATATTTTTAACTGACTTCAAAAAAGGGGGATATTCTCAATTCAAGTGATTTTGTTTGTGTAACAAACTATATGTTTGTTACTTCAAATTTTCGACTGGGTGATTTGATTTTGATGATTCTTTTTTATTTGAAAGCTGTTGCTTCCCTCGTGGTCCTGTTTCAATTTGGTCCAATTCGAACAATGCCATCCATGAGACAACCAGTGGTCCCATTTCAATTTGATCAGTCCAGTTCTGACAATGGCATCCATGTAGAAACCATATAAGCCTTAAATTTGCATAAATTTGAAGCCGGTTAATTTTTGTTAAAATTTTAATTATGAATTTATTTTTATGTCCTTGTTACTATTGATTTGATTTCAGAGCTTTTTCATTTACGAATAATTCAGTGTATTACGTAGATAACAACGAAAATATTACTTGAACACGAAAAATACTTAAAATATTCAACTAGTTTCGAACTTTACAGGTAATAACCTTAATTTACTAGTCCGTTTAAATTTTTTTGCAATTGCTGTTATATCTATAGGTACTTGTAAGCTTTCAAAATTTTATAATTGGTGACATATATATTTTTGTCTTATTTGGTTTTGTGCATGTGCCTTTACTGTTGTTGAAGCATATTTATTTTTAGGATATTTTTCTATACAGATAATTCCGTTCATTACATAGATAACACGGAAAGTGTAATTTTAACATGAAAAATAATTACAATATTCAACGAGTTTTCAAATTTACAGGTAAGATTTTTATTTTATTAGTCCGTCTAAATCTTTTTACAATTGCTGTTATACCCATTTGCTCTCAAAGTTTATATTTGCTTAAATGTAATGATTTGTTGAAATGAGTGATGAGTGAATGAGTTGAAATTTTTAATGGTACTTAGATAATAAAATTTTAATATTTATTTTATTTATAGTATTTCAGAAAGCTTTACATTACCTTCGTTCAAAAATAGTACTTTTAAAAGGATTGTATACAAAATTAGAGCGAAAAACTGAGTCCGAACACACAAAGTAAGACACAAAGTATTTTAAAACCACAAAATCTTAAAAGTTTTAAATTATAACAGTTATATACTTATTCATTTTATTTCATATTTTTTAAATCAGTAGAAAATTTCCATTATGATTACAATAAAATTCCATCGGTGTTTCGTTACTACTCGTATAAAGGAATTGGTATGAATGTATAAGTACAGAAAGACAATAAATTTGAAAAGTCGTTTACGAACAGGTAAGTCATATTTTTTCCAAAAAAATAAAAATATAAAAGGGGAAAAAAAACTTTTTATTCATTGTCTCTTTGGCATTTATTCATTCGGCTTTGTTTGAAATGATATTTGATGCGGTGTCGATAAGTACAAGTTCGCCAAAGTAAATAAATTAATATTTCCGATCGTTTTAACGTCGATTTTCAAATACAATGCGAGTGAGACAAAGACTTTTCAATAGACTTAAAAAATGGATGAGATTTTAAATCGATTGTGTTTTTTTGTTTGTTACCTCAGAACTTTCGACTAGGTGAACCGATTTTGATGATTCTTTTTTATTTCAAAGCTAGTGTTTCCCGTTTCCGATCCTGATCCAGAGATTATTTTGATCCAGTTCTGACAATACCATCCATGAGAAAACTAAATAAGTTTTACATTTGTATTAAGTGTGTGCGGAACAAATGAAGTAATATATCATGCCAACCGATTGCAGTGATTGTTTTTTATTGGGAAGGATGTACTTCAAGGGTAGTTTGATGAGAGTTTTATAAATTTAACTTTTTTCTTAAAATTTGGTTCTAAAATTCTTTAAATTTGGTTTTTCTTTTGTTAAATTTTACATTATAGGGGTTAGCGTAGCCAAATAGGATCTCCTTTTTTCTTTGTTATAGACAATTAATTTAATAAAAAAAAATAAGATTAGTTATGCAACTTTTTCATGTGAAATGAATGTAAATTATTATGTCACAAAACTTTAAGCCCAAACGCACAATGTGGTATTGTGAGATGTACTCGTATTGAGGCTGACTGTCGTTGGACAGGACAAATAACGCACAAACATTTTGAGTTTCTATTTAGTTACAATGTATGGAGTCCTATCACATCTAGTACTATTTTTGATCGAAGACATTTAATTTCTCGTCATTGCAAACTGAGAGTCGCATTGGATCTGAAAATGGAGAAATCTCGCCTTCAGTGACTCGACAAGAGCGTTTGTTTTCAAGGAAAGGTTGTTTTTCATGTTGACATTAAGTCAATGTTTCGAATCCTCAGATATACGGAGGTCAGATATCCTCAGGTATGGATTACACTACTTTACTTTAATAATTTCATAAAACAACCGAATCATTGTTATTTCAATATTTGTTCAATATATTTCTAATTTTAACAGATTTCCTTTCTAGGTTACCTAAATGTTTTGATTATTATAATCCGTAGTAAAGTGCGCCTGCGCAGCTTTGTCAATACAATAATCTTACGCAAGTTAAACATCATGTTCTCAAAGGTATGCGGAGTCTTCCAATCCACATTTAGACAGTGTGGTAGACTAAGACCTAGATTCTCCTCAATTGAGAGGAGACCCGTGCCCAGCAGTGGGACTAAAGGGTTGATGGTATGCAAGAACGTGAGTAAGTAATAAAATGTATAACAAGTATTATTTTATTTTGGTATTATTATTTTGTTTATTATATATTTATTTATTTATTTATATCTTATTGTCTCCTAAAAACTAGACAATGACGGACTTAATGCCTGATGGCATTCTCTATCAGTCAATAAATTATTGTTAACAAACAATTATTGTTGTATATTAGTAATTTTTAGTAGTATTAGTTTTAATGTTTTTTTTTTTCTGATTATATATTGGTTACCAGATTTGTATTTATTATAATACTATTCAAATTAACTCAATATCACTTTGGTAATCAACTTCCATATTTCAAAAAGGGCTTCATCTTTTTGATTTGGGGATCAATATGTATTCGATCTTTATTTATTTGAACTTTATGTGACGGTCCATTTTAGTGTCCTTACTTTTGAAGCGATTTATCGCCCGCGATATCGCAAAGATTGTATACAGAAATTGCAAGTACGTCTTAATGGTGCAATGCGATGCGATTCGACTTTAACGAATGTCATACATTTTGTAAGCCGCTTGCTTTATTTCGTCAATGTAATATTGCGTCATGAGTAAATGCATTTAGTTCTCATGGCAGCATGTTTATGTCACCGTACTCTTGTAAACACCGTTAGTTTATAATCTATTATCTATAATAATTGTATTTGCTGTCGACAAATTATGAACTAACAAAATTATGAAGAATTTAAAATTTTTCGATATAAATAAACTTATTTCATGTTAAATTAACCTTAACTGAACTTGTTTTCTAAAACAAGGCCAAATTTTATGGGTGATAAAATCGGACCGATTATGAATTCCGTCGGTGAGCGCTGGTTCGGTTACGATTTGGCGACAATTTATAATGTCGTGGGATGGATTTTAAACTAAGGGTTTTCATAATTTTAGGGTGATATGTACATTTTTGTCTTACTTGGTTTTATGCATGGGCATGTACTATACTTATGATCGAATATCAAATAACATTTTACATTTGTCATAATAAAAATATGGTTTATAGGTATTTCGAGGATATTGTCTTTATCATTGCGCCGTAATACATGAGATATCAACAAGCCTTAGGTAAGTTTACTCGACAATTAATCGTTTGCTACTGCTTCGTTTATCTGCGATAAATTGTAGTCGAAATCGGTCAAAATAATATTTCGTTTAACTTAAACCGTAAACAATTGACATATTACATATAAACACATAGCATATAAATCCTTCCTGCCAACTTTTAAACTAAAACTAATTTTTAATAGTTGTCTTTTTTAACAGTTAAGCACTTTACGGATGACGTCACTCTACTACACATGGTCATCGGACAGCGAATGTAGGTACGTAACATGCTTTTTTGTCCAAACATACCTTCACAACACAAATTATTTTTATTTATTATTGACACTTATGTCTTCTTTCACAGGTGGCCCACTTAAACGATAGCATCATCCTACTACACATGTTCGGCGAACAGCGAAGACAGGTAAGTCACACGCTTTAATCCGAACTAGTGACCCTGTTGCGTTCGAAATTCGTCGGTAATTCGTTAATCATAACAGGTTACGAAATGTCACCAGCCCTGTTTATTCCTATACATGTTTGACATTGTCAAAACAGGACAGTTTGAACCGAAGCAATGTATATGTGCGTGTAATATTTTATTTTGATTATTTAATGTATTTTAACGCATTATTATATTAA